>JYJE01001218.1:0-96359 GCA_000983655.1 Zymoseptoria brevis
CCTTTAGACGACTACGCTTAATATCCTTACGACTACCCTTCCGGCGGCGGCGAGCATTATAACCTATAGGATTAAGGGAATACGAGATGTCGGCTATACGATCCCTACGAGTAGATAGGCGTTAGCGTACGAGCTAGGCGAAGGAGTTTATAAGTAAGGGAAGTAGTATAAACTAGAGTTTACGAGCGGACGAATTAAGCCTACAAGCGGACGAATTAAGCCTATAAGCGGACGTAGCTAGCCTACGAGCGGACGTAGCTAGCCTACGAGCGGACGTAGCTAGCCTACAAGTATATATATAGACCTTCTAATAATGTTATATTCCTTACGTAGGTACCTTACTAATTGTTTGTATCTATAGTTATCTAATGTACTACCTATAATTGTCCCTTCTAATACTATCCGTATAACCTTATCGTATTTAGGCTAGCTATCTCTTAGGATCCTTCGATATAAGCCTAGCTTCTTCCGGATATCTACTAATTACTATAAGCTAATCTTAAAGCCGTCCTTCTTTAGGTATCTTAATAGCAACTCGTCCTTTATGTCCTACTTCTAGAAGAGCTCCTTAATTCTTATATATAGTAGTGCCTAATAGTCCTTATCTTAATAGATCCTCGGATACGTAGATAGCTACTACCGAGCTAGTATCCGTCTAAACGTTTAAGGCTTAATAGCTACTTACTACTCTTCCCTTAGCTATTAAACAACGTCGTTATAGGTCTATTTAGAGACCCTAAGAAGGAGCTCGATCTTAGTTCGAAGGTAGTCGATATTAAGGGCAGCGCGTAGTATAGCGAGAGGGTATTAAGGGTGTTAAAAAGAAGAAGAAGAACGATATTGCGAGTAAGAGAGGTAGACGTTGCGAGCGTTTAGCGCTTACTAAGCGCAATATCGATAAAACGAGGTTTTAAGAAAATGAGAATTAAGGTAGTGACCTAAACTGCTGTTTAGGCCGCGATCAGAGCCGCCCAGATTTCGCTTTGGTCAGCAAAGAAAATGTCCGCTAAATGCCATTACAACGCAGTGGCGGAAACAGGTATTTCTTGCATCGGAGTTGAGGAGCAAAATATTGAATAGACTTCTTCCATGCAGCGTTCCATTTGCAAGTTTCTGACCACTTGTTCGACAAGTGTTTATACAACGAGGCTTTCGAACATCTACATTCGGGATTCCTGGAGGCCAGCATCAACAATAAGCATTGTCGCTAGCAGGCACTTTCACCACAGTAGCAGAGAGGTCAACATGTCGAACGAGACGAGCAAAGATGTGTCGAATACACAGGCGACAGAGATGGAAGAGAAAAGTCTCCCGAAACTCAGCACTCAAGACCATAAAATCTACAACCGCCTCTCTGAACGCATGGACATGTTTGTAAGTTCTCCTCCCACCCTCATCGTTTCCTCACCATCCCGACTGACTTCGCCCATCAGCACGAACACTTTCGCCAAACTTGGACAACACTATTCACCGCCTGCAGCACCGGCCGCCGCCCCGCCGGAATGTCCATCCGCCAATTCCTCTCCCTAGGCGACTCTTTCTGTCGCATGCTCGAAATGCACCACGGGATCGAAGAACAGCACATCTTCCCCCTTCTCGCGCGGAAAATGCCGCAGTTCCAAAAGTCTCATGAGTTGTTGACGCAGCACGTTGTCATCCACAAGGGACTGGATGAGTTGGATGCGTATCTTGTGGCGTGCAAATCCGGTGAAAGGGAGCTGCGATTGGAGGAGATGAAAGGGGTCATGGATGGATTCGGGACGGTGTTGTGGGAGCATATGGACGACGAGGTGAGGGCGTTGAGGGCGGAGAATATGAGCCAATTCTGGACGAGGGAGGAGATGGCGAGGTTGCCGATTTGATTGTTGTATGCGGATATGACTGCATTCATGATTTCTTGGATGCGCGGAATTTTTCGTGCCATTTTCGTTTTGCGCCGAGGGAGGATTTTGCTTCGTCGGCGGTGTTGGCGATGGCGCCTTTGGCGTCGATGGTGCTGGTGGTGTACGTTATCGTGCTGCCGGCGTCTTGGGTGGTGTAGGAGCCCTTGAGGACGGAGAGCTGGCAGTCTGGTCGCCACTCTTCGGGCACGGAGTCCTTCCATGCTTTGAGGAATGCTTTGCTATCTGTTGGTCGGCCTTCGGATTTGGCTGAAAGGTGGGCTGTGCCAACGAATCGGATGCATTTCTCCTTTTCGACTACGAGTGTTCCTTCGGATGAGGGGTTCGAGACGCTGGCGAAGATGGCAGCCACGAGTTCAGCGGGCCATTCTTGTACGAGCTCGGTAGCGTAGTTCGGTATGTCGCTCGCGGAGAATGGTAAAGCCAAGTCTATTCGCTCAGCCACGGCGACGGTGAAAGCTGCGTCCCAAATCTGTGCTTTGACTTTGCCGCTAGGCACAAAGCTGCCTGATGGGTTTGTCGACTCGAAGCATGCGAGCTCTGACCACCCTAGCTCACATTCTGCTTCACTAAGGGGAATGTGTGAGAACAGCTCCGCTTTGGAAATATTCTTTTGTGATGAGTAGTTGCCTGTGGAGGAGAAGACCGGAAGAGCTGCTTTGATATAGGGAGCGGCGGATTGCGTTGCTGATGAGAGCAACTCGATGGTGGATTCGCATTTCGCTATTGCTTCAATGCCAGCTCGAGGTGGTCCGCCGTTCTCAACGGGAAGCTCTTGCGGTCGAGTGAGATAGACTGTGTTGGAGTGGCTGACTTGGCGAATGTCGTAGGTCTTGTCTGAAGTGCAGAGGACTGCGTTCGCATCTTTCGCTGTGCCGTCTGCATCTTCCCGGGACTTCAAGTGTAGACTACCACTTTTGTCAGCAATCGTGCAGTGTCTTTGAAAGTCGTTGACCCTACACTGGTGGTTGATCTGAAGTCAGGAGTGCAAGCAAGTCCGCCGGCAACTCCAGGAGACGATAATGCTCGAGCTGGCTTTCAGATCTGACTTGTATAGGCACACCGGCATTGGGATCCTGTGTCGACATGCTGCCGGGAGAGATGCTCTTGATGGGTTGTAGATGTCTTTCTTTACTGGAGGACTATTCAGGGGCAGCTCTCAGCACGCTGCGTATATCTGAGTCGCGAAGGTTTCGCGTTTTATGTAGCCTCTTGCTCTTCCTCTGATTAAGGTACTACTCTTCCCCCATATATCCACGTATTCAAGACAATTTGCGAGACCGACACGGATGCAAGGCGCCATGCGGGAAGCGTTGATTTGAAGACTACCCCAAGCTGACTTGGCCGACGCACACACGCATACATCACGGCTCCAGAGAGAACGAACATGAAATGGAACGGCACATCTTGTTCCCATCGACAAGTATGCAAGCTATCTGTATACAATGTCGTCGACCTCAAACAGCGCCATGCAGTTTGGCGGCGACGAAACTGCTCGCGGGTGGTTCATTGGGCTGGAAGTAACGAAGAACGTCCACCGATTCAGCTTCTTGCACAACTCCGCCAGACGCTCGGGATCAAACGTTTCGCCGATCGGAACACCCCAGCCTGCCAGACAATAGTGGTGCGTCGACCTGAAAGGCGGAAAGAGAAGAGTCAGCGATCTTGCGCACCAGCTCAGCAGCATTTATCCAGTCTGCGTCTTACCAGTCATCGTCTCGATTTGGCCGCACTTCGAAACTGACACCATGTCCGGCAACAGCTACGATATGGTTGTCCCACATGAACCGAGCTACCGCCTCGCTCTGGATCAGGCCACTGTGTCTGTGTTTTTGCGTCTGGGTCTGCGTCCGGTACTCCTTCTTCTGGTCAAGAGTAAGGGATTCCCCAGTCTTGGTAAAGCCGGATCGAAGGAAGAAAATGTCGCCGGCCTTGAACTCGATATTGCACTCGGCGGCGATCTCTTCGACCCCTTCGAGGGTGATGGCGTGGCCGGCCATGCCATTCATATTCTCCGTCAGACCATGTTACTCACAATAGGATACATAATTGATCAGAAATGCTCGAGCCGCGATGCCCTCTTGCGCCCAGTGGCCAATGCCAATACGATCACTCTCGCCTTTGCTGATCTCGTCCGAAGTGGTGCCGCCATACCAAGCTCTCGTGCCATCTCCCATGTCCGTGGAATAGTGGCGGAATTTGCATCATACGACCAGCCTGCCGTATCGCGCAGTGCCCCGGAAGTGAGCCATACCCATCCCACTGGCTCAAAGCCTGCGGATTGAAGCGCCAGATGTCGTCCCAGGCAATGCCTTCATAATTCGGAATCGGCACAATCTCATGCTCACATGGGAATCGATTGAATCCTGCGATGTGTGTAAGGTCGATGATCTACATTGAAGCGTGGCGGCGACATTCTTACCAGGCGTTTCCAGTCTTATCATTTCCCAGTTCACGCATACTCGCTCCCCTGTCCGGACTTCGGACTGACTACTTGTGCCACATGTGCTGGAGTCAGATATCGCAGCATCCCAAGACCTTCATCTCTGCTATCCTTCTCTGCTGGCCAGAAGCGCCTTGGGTCTTTCAACTCATCGAACTTGGGTAGATCAGCAAACGACATCTTGTGCGAAGGTGAAAAGGGAGGCTGCGACTGGGCTTTGGACTGTTGTCAATACATTTTGCACTGTGGCTCGGCGCCGCATGATAACGGCATCTCGGCAGAGTCAGCTGTAAGAAAAGCAAGCCTTTGACGCGATTGCCGACGGCGTTCCGCGAGCTGTTAGTAGTCCGATGCGAAGCCAGCTTCCACATGCGGTAATTGTGCATTCAATCTTCGAATTCTGATTGCCGATCGACAGCGTGCTTCACCGCATTGCAGGTGAAGCCGGCATTGTAGACGTAGTAGTGATGAACAGGGATGCTGCGAGTAGGAAGATGCTTGATGACGAAGAAACACATGGCATGCGCGATACTGACTCGAACGACACAGCGGTGTGTTGGCAGGTCCAAAGCTGTTTCTCGATGGGGTCCTGACATATTACAGATGGATGTCCTTTTACCAGCCTTGGTCGCTATCGACCGCATTACAACCAACTACGAATTGTTCAAGATGCAGAAGTATTGGGCACTTCGTGGCTCGCGTGTGACGAACTCCGCCCTTGGTCTGATCGTTGGCCCCGCATCACGGTCATGACGATCTGTATGGCAGTTCTGGCTGGAGCCACCTCTCTGCCAGAGAACACCAGCGCCCTGTATGCCGCGACGTTCTTCCTCTTCCTCTACACTCCATTCTTCGCCCTGGGGTTTCTGAGTCTCACCAACCTATACGCTACCGAGGTGGCTCCGCTGGAGTTCCGTGCTGCCATCGCCGGCATTTCGACTGCCACATCCTGGATGGCTAATTTTGTTGTCATTCTTGTCACGCCGATCGGTTTCGAAAATATTGGCTATCGCTACTGGATTGTGTATGCGGCCATCAACGCTTGTATCGTGTCCGACGGTGTACTTCACATTTCCAGAAAGTACTTCTCTCACGTTGAAAAAGATGGATGAGGTGTTTAGTCGATCGAAAGGGATGCTCGATCCACCTAGAGTCGCGGCGGCGTTGAGAAGGGTGAAGAGAACTGGCAGTGTGAGCGATTCGATTGAGAAGATGGTGGGCAAAATCAGGACTGAATTACTTCTTCATCTCTGTACCTTTGTCCTTCGAATGCGAGCGTCGAGCGAAAGCCATCCTGCCAAGTTGGCACTGTTCTGGCAACAGTTGACTGTACCAAGCTGCTTGCTGAACAAGTCCCGAGCTCGATGTCGTCCTCATGATCGATAGTCTGCATCACTTCGCCCGTCCAAACCCTTCCTGGAACTCAGCCGCAGTCATCACCCACCCTCGATTGTTCAAAACCTGGCTGACCAGCAGATCGTGAGCGCCAGGCTTCGGGTCAGCACAACGTCCGAGATGGTAGTGACAATATAATTCAGATCGCTCGCCGACAATGCAGTCCAAAGCACACACTCGCCATGTGATGCAGGGCAATGGTGCCATCGAAGTGGAGCTGATGTCGACTTCACTGCTGGGATTGAACGGGACCGATCATGGATCTGGCCGAACCACGATACGTGGACCGGGGTGCATGTTGTCGGACTGGTCGATAGCATGAAGGCCAGCCGGTGACTACATTCATGAGCGTGTACAAAGGCAATCCAGGTACTTAGACGAATACCTCGAGCAATCCGGTGTTATGTGCAGTTCATGTCGTTTTATGTTCCATCACAAGTCGAGATATGCCCCATGCATCATGCATAAATCCATGGCCCTGCACGTGAGGGGGCGGACTTAGCGCGGCATCGGACCAATGTCGTGCATTTGGTACCTCGCAGAAACAGACCGGGATCAGCTTCCACAGAGCTGCAAGTTGAGGCTGTCGCGCCCAATCGACTGCAGGAAGATCAACCTTGTGCGGCCCACTCCTGCCATTGTTTACTTTGTCGCCCGGAGTACTCTCTTGTACAGCAAACAAATTCGACTCAAATTTGACTCAACGCGACGCGACGAGATGAAATATCATTCTTGTTCACGACCATGAACGGCTCCACCGACATACGATAGTTCTAACGATCCACCCCACATTTCACGCGACAGGCATCCGGCGCATCAACAACACGCTACACCACTCGAGATCCTCTTCAATGGCGACCATCATCCCCGCGGCGCCCGCGCTGTCGGGGGACCTCTCCCTCTTCCATACCACCGATCCACTGTTGGGAAACTCGCCAGTCCTCGTCTTCTACGGCCCTGCCGCGACCATCGGCGCAACGAGCTCGCGCATCCAGGTTCACATCTTCACACCAGCCGGCCTGGGATCCTACGCGCGACTATCGGTGTCGCCCAACTCGCCCTTCTACTCGGCTGTTAGCAACCTCCCACGAGAAGAGCAAGGCGACGAAGTGTGTCGAGGATTGGCTTTTGGATTGAAGAAGTACTTTTCGGAACTGTCTGGCTCGGTGCGGAAGACATGGTGTGCGACGTCCAAGGCGCCCTCACTTGGCGCGTTGTTTGGTGACGATCACATCGCTATTCTGGCGACGCGCATGGTTCGGATTGAGAACGTGGACGATGTCATCGCAGATCTGTCGGATGCATTTTGCGAACAGAAGCTGTCATGGATGGACGTGGACGTCGTGCTTCCGTCTGGGTCCATCAAGGAGGTGACGAATACCGCGGAGGATATCAGCGACGAGGAGATGCTCAGGCAGCAGTATGGGCGATATGCAGACCTGATTGCAACGCTTGGGGATATCTCATTCCTGCCGACGTCGAAGGTGAAGCGAGCGCCTTCAAAGGCCACGGCCATCGGCCGGAGCGCTTCGTTCCTCAAACATCAGAAAGAGAAGGTTCGCGATCAGCTGTCGGAATTGTTATCGACTGAGGAGAACTATGTTGCGCGATTGGAAGAGCTTAAGAGCTTCTCCGAGAGTCTCGGCGCGGATTTGAAAGAGCGGCACCAGCAACAGCTCGCCGAGGTGTTTCCAGCGACCATTAGCGACATACTGGACGTCAACGCTGGCTTCCTCGACGATCTTCAGACTCGAATTAAGGATACCGAGGAGGCTGCTCTGCGAGACATCGAGAGCGCGAGCAACGAAGAGGACAGTCGCTATTCTGCAGCAGCTCCTCCAGATGCTTCTGGTCTGGGCAGCATTGCGCAATGTCTGTGCGACTGGCTGCCAAAGTTCGCGGGATGTTACAAAGACTACATGAGTACGCATGCACATTCGTCTCAGACTCTGCGGAAACTGTTGCGCAACGGAGACTCCCTCTCGACAGAGCTGCAAGACATCGGCGAGCAGAAGCTTACTTCTCTTCTGATCGAGCCCGTCCAGCGACTGCCACGGTACAATTTGTACATCGACAGTATTGCAAAGCAGCTGCCTGTGAAGCATGCGGCGCTCGCCTCTCTTCTCAAAGCTCGCGACTTGGTCACCGAAATCTGCGCGGAATCAGAAGGATCGGAGGCCTCTGAGATGATCGCCAGGCTGCAGGCTCGTACAACAGGGTGGCCGGTCGATATTTCTATCGCCGGCAGACTGGTCGCCGCAGCTGACTTTGTGGAGCTCGCACCGCCGCATAGACTTGGTACCACAGATGGCGCTCGTGGCATTCTGCTACTCTTTACTGATGGCATCGTCGTCGTCGAAAAGACCCTGAAATCGAAGGCCACGGCTCGTGCTCTGCTCACCGAGATCGAAAGTGGCTCTCTGCCGTCCAAGTCAGTCGAAAGCCTCTCGGAAAGCGGTGGCGATCTATTGTTTGTGCGTCGGCTACAGCTCGATGCGGTGCAATGCTCGGAGAGCCATGACGGTCAGGCTCTGCAAATTCTCAGCTTCTTCCGGCTTAGCATGGGTGCGGTCCCGGCGCAAGAACCAATCCTAGACTCATGTCAGACTCTGCAATTGGAGAATGCATACGACGGACGAGCAGCACGATTCGTCGAGGAATTCTCGAAAGCAAGAGTGGAAGGTCGCTTCTCAGAGGCCGAGCGTGAGTCGTACAATTGGGAGTTTCGAGCCACGAACCCGGGATCGGACAGCCTTGGACTTTTCGCCGCAATTTTTGAGGATTCCAAGCCTGACTTCGTCGCCTCGAGGACGGCACCTGCCCAGGTGCGAATCATCGTGGACATCGATCGGCACGCCTCGCCGCCGAGAGCCGGTCAGAACGGGATACGGACGGTCATCGCTCTCTCACCTAATCGTGGAGGAGACTGGCGAATGACGGTCGATTCGGTCGATGGAAGTGGCGGACGTGAACATCTTGACACCTCTGACCTTGTCCCAGCTGTACAGCGGAAAATTGCAGCGCTTACAGGCCTTCGCCTGTCAATCGACCAAACAGCCACAACAGCATGCTTGCTCGACAGGAACGCCGACGTTCTCTTCTCGATCGACACTCAAACCGAAACATCAAACGCCCAGCAGAAGCCAGCTCTTGTCCCGCGGGAGCGCTATCAGCGGCCCAAGTCGCCCAAGAAACTCCTCTCGAGCTTTCTCTCCAGCGTTGGACCTGGCATCGAATCACCCACGCTTGCCAAGAAGGAGCTCCCGAGCTTGCCTGTGTCCAGTACGAGTTCACGACACTCCGCCTACATCCTACCGAAGCCGCCGAGTAGAGAGTCAAGGCCGTCTTCCAAGGAGCAGAACACATCATTCTCGAACACGTCATTCTCTTCAGTATCAACGGAGCAACTTCCATCGCCTGTCAAAAAGCTGGAAGAGACGCTGTCCGCATACATACTGGCTCTTCATGCGCGAAAAGGCAACATCGTCGGCAAGAACCTCAAGATGCGGATTGTCGCGGACGAACTCATGGTCAGTGAGCTGTACAACAGTTTGCTGGAAGATCCGAATATGATGGTGCTGGCCGCTCAAGCTCCGCTCGATGTTCTCTTTGCGGCATTTGAGAAGTTCCTCAATCGTGTCTGGGTCGAGCACATTGGTCAGGTCATTCCAAGCGCCATCCTGCAAGACATCCAGGCCAAGGCGGAGACCATGTTCCCGACCGACTTCGACCAGTACTTCCGAACTGCGCTGGCCAAGCTAGCCCCTCAGAATCAACGTGCGTTCAAAGCCATCATGAAATTGCTGGCGGATCTGCTTGACGGCACTGGCAACGATGGCGATCGCGGCATCTTGACAGCGGCTTTTGCGGAGGTTCTGGTCACGGATGGCAACCCTCATGAGTACATTGCTCTGATTGATCGCTTCGTCGACGATACCGACACGTACTTTGGCGAGCCTGTGGAAGAGCCGATCAGCCACCAACACGATACAGGCTCCGTCAGCTCTCACAAGAGGACACGATCTGCAAACTCAGCTTCACTCACAAGCAACACATCTTCCCTTCGGCGAAAGTTCGGCTTCGGCTCATTGTCGAGGGAGAATAGCAAGACTGAAGAATCAAAAGTGGCATCTGTGTGGCGAACCCTCAGTAAGAGTACGCGCGGTGATGTTAGTCCTGGTGGGAGCTTGAGCAAGGCTTCCCTTGGCCGGTCAAGGTCCATCGACACTGGTGATCGTCCGAAGTCTCAAGAGGGGCTCAAGGGCTTTGGCACGATCTCTACCAACAACCTCATGACCATCGGCGAACACCCAAGCTTCATTCCTACCGGACCTCCTCGAAAGAAGCGGCGTAGTTCGCTGTCTGATTTAAAGGTCTTAAACGGCGCAGCAAGCCGTGAGCCATCTGCGCCAAACACGCCTCACCGACCCGCTCTTGCTCCAAGCGCAATCGAGGATCTGCCTGCTGTGCCGCCGCTCGTGCCGTCTACGCCTTCTTCCATTCGCGGAAGCTTTGCTCGGTATGGCACACCACAGCAATCTTCGCCTCGGTCACGGTTGCCATCGTCCTTTAGGAGAGACCTTTCACCCGGACCGAACAAAGCACTTGCAAGCACCGAGATTCTGCCACGGCCCAAGACGAGCGGCGACAAGCCGGATGAGGTTGTTATCACAGCACGACCGACCTCCAATATTCCGAGCCTAATGCCCAAACCGACCTTCATCCCCAAGTCTTCACCCCGTGCCGGCCTCTCTGAGCGACCTGGAGCCGGCAATATCGTCAAGCAGCCATCTCCTCAACCTGAAAAGAAGCCCGCCTATGGCCGACGCAACACCAACCCCGATCTCTTCGTTTCCTCTCTCGCGCCTCGCAAACTTCGCATGCAGTCTCCGCAGAAGCTTCGCGAACGCCTCCAGAACGAGCAAAAGTCCATCGCCGCCGTGCAGGACAGCTTACAAGATGAGCTCTCCAAAATCGGCAACGAGCTCAATGCTTCCTCCACGACTAACAGTCCTCTCCGACCCACCACCTCCCGCGCCAATAAGACCTTCACCGGCCGCAGCCACCTTCCCTCCGTCAACGGCACGGGTCCAAATACCATGGACCTCGCCCAGCGCGTCTTGAAAATGGAAGCTCTCCTCCCGACTCAAATTGATGAAGCCAACCAGCGTATATCTGCCATCCAAACAGACTTGCAGTCCTCTCTCAGTGTCTCCGAGAACAAATGCAAAAAGCTGGATGAGCTGTACCGAGAAGCGAACGGCGAGAATGAGGCGCTCTATTCGCGCTTCAACGAGGAGTTGGGACGGGTGTTGAAGGTCGTCAGGGGAGGGGACGGAGTGGACGAGTTGAGGAAGAAGTTGAAGGAAGCGCAAGAGGAGGCGGGCATGTTGAAACGAGAGACGATGAGGTTGAAGAGGGAGAATGTGGGACTGAGGGCGCAGTTGAGGGAGTGAGGTTGAGAGCCCGCGTTGGTGGATCGGGCTTTTCGTATGTCGGATTGTTTGATGGCGTCGAGCTGATGACGAATTTCTTTGCCCTGTTGGCTGTACGATGGAGTGTATCTTAAGCTGGCAGAACGGAACGACAGTGGTCGGAGAAAAGTTCTATCGTATGAATTATGGAATGACCAGTCCAATGTACTCTACAGTGTTCCTTAAAGCTGCCAAGTTCCTGGAAGAGTTCGTCAATAAGTACGGTCGCTGTAGTGACGCAACGTGGTACAAGGATGGCCATCAAATCTCGGTCCTACTCTGACGAGACCTTGTACCTCGCCGAATCAACACGGAAGTTTCGGATCCCATTGGAGTTCGTGCAAGGGAGCGAACAAACAGATAAGAGATCTGTCGGCTTGGCGTTCGAGGGTGTGCTCTTGCCAAACAGGGCAGGGATGCTTGATCCGATCGCGTATGTACTTGCAGCGTTTGCATGGGAGACACGCGGTGAGAAGTTCGTGACCTCCTCTCTTCGTTGATCACCTTGTTCCGTTCTCGACTTTCTTCTTGTGTGCACTTTTCGACTTCGTCGGCCGACTGTCCTTACTGACAATACTTTCATTCACTTGCGCGACGACATTGGAAAGCTTATTCTCCACACGGTTCGATCTGAGATCTCGGCATCATGACACGAGTAAGTTTGCGACTTCTTGGAGGGTGACTGTCAGACTCAGGTCAGACTAATGCTGATGTCAATGTCAGTTCAATGTGTTGGCTGCAGTGTGCTCGCTGTTGGCCGCGGCGGTCACAGCTCTCGACCCGATCAGCGTACAACAGCAGCAATTCATCCAGAAATCTGGAGAGCGATTCATGATGATCGGAGGTACACATCGTTCGTCCATTCAGGCCACGCCTCCAATCGCTGACATGTGGTCGAACAGTGGACTACCAGCCAGGCGGTGAAGGAGGCTACGGTACCGGTGCCGGCGACCCTCTCAGCAACTCGACCATCTGCCTCCGCGATGCAGCTCTCATGCAACGACTCGGCATCAACACCATTCGCATGTACAATCTCGATCCAACCCTCAACCACGACGAGTGCGCCTCCATCTTCAACGCGGTCGGAATCTACATGGTCGTCGACGTCAACGCACCACTCGCGGGAGAGTCTCTCGACCGCACCCAGCCCGAGGCCTCGTACACCACCAGCTATCTCACCCGCATCTTCAGCATCGTGGAAGCTTTCAAAGACTACCCGAACGTCCTCGGATTCTTCGCTGGCAATGAGATCATCAACGACATTCCCACTGCTGGGCCGACTCCCCCTTACATCCGTGCTGTGCAACGTGATCTCAAGGACTACATTGCCGCGCATGCGTCGCGCAAGATCCCGGTCGGGTACTCCGCTGCGCAGGTGCAAGAAGTGCTGCATGATACTTGGGCTTATCTGGAATGCGACAATGACGGCGACAATTCCCGCTCCGACTTTTTTGGTCTCAACTCATACTCTTGGTGTGGCGATGCTTCGAGCTTCACCATTTCGAAGTACAATGTATTGGCCGACTGGTTCAACAACTCGACTATCCCTGTCTTCTTCAGCGAGTTTGGATGCAATACCCCGAGTCCACGTCTGTTTCAGGAGATTCCGACGTTGTACGGACCGCAGATGGTAAGTCTCAGGAATGGAGAGGGTCTGCAGCGGTCGAGACTGTCTCGAGCCATGTCATATCTTGGCTCATATCACCTTGTCTTTTCAGCATCGCTGACACTCATTTCTTCTTAGGTAGCTCTCTCCGGTGGCCTTGTGTATGAGTGGACCCAATCACAAGCCGGTGAGAGATCGAAAGACAGCAGGCCTGGAGCGGTCCGAGAGTTTCTCTCGGACTATGCTAGCAGGACTTACTCTGCCCTTGCTCCTTTTGCATTCGAGTCGACGCTGACCCTTCCACCCTTCTCTTCCAGACTATGGTCTCGTCCAGACCGAAGAAGATGGCTCCCTCAAGCTCCTCGGCGACTTCGACCGACTGCAAGCACAATACAACAAGCTCAACATCACTCTCATCACCACGCAAAACGACACAGCCACCAACCTCAAGCCGAGAAAATGCTCGAAGGATTTGATCTCCAGCGAAGGCTTCAGTACTGATTTCGATATCCCGGATCCTCCGTCCGGCGCAGAGACTTTGATCAAGAACGGCATCCAGAACCCGCCCAAGGGCAAGATCGTCAAAGTTAAGGACACGGCTGTGACTGTCAAGGTGTCCAAGTCGGATGGGAGTGAAGTCCAAAAGTTGAAGATCACCATCCAGGAAGGCGCTAACAGCCCGGGCAAGAATGGCGATGGATTGGAGACGGCGAGTGCGACGAGTACCGATGGACCGAAGCCATCGGCGACGAAGAAAGGCGGTGCTGGAGTTGCGAGAGCAGTGGGAGGCGGATTTGGAGCTGCTGCAGCTGCTTTGGCATTGGCGCTTCTGATGTAGCGGAACTTAGGCTGCAGGCGATGGTGATGGTCTCACGGAGGAGGGCCTCGCTCCAGAGACGGAATCCAGCTCGATGTCGATGACCAGTCAGAGTATGTGAAGGCAGAAGTCCTTATAAAACCATCGGCATATACGAGGAAGAACCATGAAGCATATACAGAACGACACATGATCACCTTGCGAATACAGAGCACGACGTCCTTGCGGTTTGCAGTATTGTACACTGGAAATAGTGATCTGGCGATGTTCATTTTTGGATGTCTGAGGCATGAAATGGAACTACTTAGTCGGGACTTGATAAATACAGGGAACGCCGTCGCTGAATACCAGACTCGATTTCGGGCTTCCTTTCTCGATCTCTCCTGTAATACACTTTGTGCGTAGATTTATAGGTAAAAAATAATAGAAGAAGTAATTACGAGGCGATTGTACTAACTAGGATCTATATACGATATAACTCGATATAGAGCGATTTTTCGAAAAGCTCCAAGTTCGGCAAGAGACGTAGGATTCTACTTAAATTTCTTAGGACCTGCTAAACATAGGCCATATTAATAGTGATTAGCTATTACTAATTACTACTTACTAAGGCTAAAAAGGCTACTATTACTAACGAACTACCAACACCCTGGCCACCCACGTTCATCGAAAAGTTTGACCTGTGAGAATTGAAACAAGGTTGAGAAAGGTCCAGCAGCTCAGCTCTTTATCATCGCTCGCCGGTTGTGGCTGTGTAATGAGTCTTGAATCACGGATCAACGGTCCGAGCCAACATTCCTTCTCCATTCAACCTTCTGTCTTGGACACACCTCGAAGTCTAATAGATCAACGTGGCTTGTCCTGTTTGGAGCATCGATGCCATGTGCTCGGCCGCTCTCTGGCTTCTTGATCACCCCAGCGAGAGACCTCCTTGCTGCCTTGCTCAAAATACCAGCAATTCGCGTGCTCTTGATTGCTACAATCGCCTGGTTGGCAACCTTCGGCCTGCTGAAGGAACGACTATGGCGAGACCCACACTCTGGCTTCTTCGAGTCGGCAACGGTTTACGACCTCCACTACAGCGCCCTCCGACGAGATGAAGCTCAAGCGTGGGCTGCAGAGCAGGAGCGAGGGGCCATGCCGACTCATGAGCATGTATCTGCACCACACGAGCCCGCAATATGTGCTGGCCTGGTGACATACAACCGACCGCAAAGGCAGTATCTTTCAACGAGACGATCGGGTCCTTGCTGGAGGATCTGACTGCGGACGAGAGGGAAGCTCTGGACGTCCGCTTGCTGTTCGCACATTCCGAGCCCAGCGTGCACCCAGATTGGAATAGAACGTGGCTACGAGCGATAGACAGCTGGTCTGGGTACGATGATCTCACAAAGTCTGAGCTGGAAAGAGTCCTGATCGCGGAGAAAGATAGGAATTTCTACGTCAAAGGTGTCGTGTGAGTCTCTTGCCGAATCATTGCTTCGCTCTTGCAAGCCCAAGTACTAAACGCCTGTCAGAGGCTATACTTATATGCTCAACGAGTGCCTGACTCACACCACCGCACCGTACATCGCATTATTTGAAGACGATGTCATATTCGCTGAAGGATGGCTGGCAAAGACAGCAGCGGCGATACTGGAGCTCAGGGCATCCACCAACTGGCTGTACCTGCGGTTATTCTACACCGAAACATCGCTGGGTTGGGACGAAGACAGTGACTTCTGGTACCGGAACATGCGACTGACATTGGCGTTGGCCATCGTTTCGACGCTGACATTCTCGCTAAGCATTCGCGCTTGTTCAGCAAGACTTCGGCCACGGCTGGATCTTGCTACCATCGCAGTTCTTGCGCTCATCGTGGCTCCCGCATTTACGCAGCTCGTCTTCATGGTCGGCAAATACAACCTCTTTCCACTTCAAGGCGTAGTACGCATGGACCGCTTCGGCTGCTGCACACAAGGCCTAGTGTTCCCACGAGCGAAAGCAATCGACCTTCTCCATGCTCTTGAAGGTCGGGATGGCCAGACCGATTCGATGATAGAGGCGTATGCGGATGAGCAGGGCTTGGAACGCTATGCGCTCGCGCCGCAGGTGTTGCAACATGTCGGTCTGGTCTCTAGCAGGGACAATCTGGCGATGAACACGCAGAGCACGTGGGCGTTCTGGTTTGAGGCTCAAAGGCCTGAGGTCTTGAAGCGGGAACATTCGAAGCTGGCGGCGGAGGTCGACTGGAAGGCGCTTCGTCGGGGTACATGAGCTTAGTTGATACTCAGGCCGAAGTGACAAATACGCCCAGACTCCATGCGGGTCGCTTGCCGTCCACTCCATGTCCAGCTCAGTCTTCCAGCAGGAATCGTATGAACGCCGCCCCGACCCTGACACCATCATGCGGTCTCCTCACCCTCTCCATTCCCTCCTCGAACATCTTGTCATCGAAAGTGCCCTGCATATGCCGACTCTGCAATAGCTCCTCCACAATATCACCCGTGAACTCCGGATGTCCCTGCACCGTGACAAGTCTGCCCTTCTCGTACATGCCCTGCACATCACACCGATCCGTATGCCCCAGCGGCTCGACGGAAGGCGGGTAAGTGTAGACAATATCGCGGTGCATCTGATGTATCGCTAGCTCTTGTCCCTCTTCAAAGCCAAACAGTTCTCTCCCCTTGTCTGTCATCTTGACATTCACCACACTCACTTCCCACCCGCGATCACTCCGGTCGACCTTCACCTCCATCGCACGGCCGATAATTTGATGTCCGAAACATACTCCGATCAACCGCACACGTTTCTGTGCCAGCACTTTGCGTGTGAACTCGACCAATTTCAGAATCCATGGGTCGTTGTCGAAGGAGTTGTATTTGCTTCCTGTGAGGAGGATGGCGTCTACATCGTCGAGCTCGGGATACACTTCGTGATTGACAACGTCGTATTTGCGGATGTCTAGCTCGGGTGGGTATTGAGCGTTCACTTCTTTCGCGCCATTTTCGAGGAGTTCTTTGAACAGATTGCCGTAGCCGCCGTATTTCTCTTTTGTGCGGCCGATTGGCGTGTCGCACTCGAGGACGGCGATTCGGAGGGGTGGTTGCATGATTGTTAGTCTGAGGAGGATGATCGAGCACGAAGTGAATTGCGGGTGAGCGACCAGCTCGGAGACGTTGGAGAGGTCGATAGAGATATTTTCGAGGGCCTAGGCAGGAAGAATTTTCAAGCAGAAGTGAAGGAGTGTTTCGAGTAAGGAAGAATACTTTTCGTGATACCACAAACATTGTGAAGTCATCTCGACCTCCGATTTTCGGAGATAAGAAACCTTGTCATTGCAAACCTCACCTCACCTCGTCTCGTCCATCGACAAGGTCGGGCATACTATGGCAGGGCGCTCGCGAGGCACCTCTCTGGAGCAGACGGACTCGAGTACTTCGGTACTGAAATCCATACCACGAATGGAGCCTTGATCTGCGATGATCGAGTGGGAAAGGCCATGACTCCAAACGATGCCTCGACAAGTTACGTACACTGCCGTCCTCCAACTGCTCCTCCCGCCCTTGAAAAGAGATACAACGAGAAAACACAAAGACCTCTGTGTCCTGGACCGCTCGTAACGCCCGCTCCAGTTTCCCTGCTCCTCCTCGGCCGTCATCCTGGCCCCATTCGCAGTTCCTGTTCTCCTCGACCGAAGTAGTGCACCGGCAAGAGCCATGCGTACTGTAATTGAGAAGCTCAAAGTAACTCGCACGGCCGGACAAGGACTTCCCCTTCAACGCGCCCCAGTCCATACTCTTGTGGGCCCAAGGGATCTTGACCTAAAGGAAGCAACTCGATCTGGAAGAAATGGAGTTCGGCTTGTTCCCTCCGACTGTGAGCTGAGGCTTGAACTCTCCAGACATAACCCATCAGAGATCGTTGAGGCTATGGTAGGTGTCGTCTTGGTTGATTTTGTCGCACAGCAGGCCGTCGGAGACCAAGATCCATTCGATCCTTTCGCAAGGCAGGCAAGGATGGGCGCCACAGGCTCGGTGTTCATCCCTGCTTTCGGAAAGATTTGGAAGACGGGTGATTCCAACTCCTGTTGCTGCAGTAGAAGTGAGGCCGAAAGTGGCAGAGCAGATGATGCCAGTGGTGGTAGAGAATTTGCGTAATGCCGAAGATCTTTGGACCTGTCTTTTAACTTTCGCTTCGTGGCGTTGCTGCTGGGTATATCGCGGCGGAAATTTCCTGGTAAGCTTCATCAATTGTGACCGTACTTGGTGCTGAGGTGTGATGCGTGCCTGTTCTGTCGAGTGAGACTTTAGAGGCCGTTTATATACACCGGGTCAGTCTACCGCAATGCTGAAGAGTTGAGGTCCATCATGGTGCCAGACATCAAGATAGTCGACGATGATACAACATATAGACGCGGTGACGCTGCCATCTCCAGGGTCGGATAGGAGTGAGGCTCAAGTCTTCCGTCACAGGCAGAAGCCTGCGAGAAGTCGGGGGTAACGGACAAGAGGTACCTCGATACTACCCTGGTCCCATGCGATCTTAGTGAGCCCTGCAGGTACGAACTACCGCATGGCATTCTCGTCGACAGGTGCAGCCGCATACTTAATGAGCTGCTTTAACCATGAGCCACGGCTTGGCGTTGCCTTTGCAGCTCGTTTCGATAAGAAAGCCTGGTGCTGGACAAAGCGCGAAAGACAGCGCCGAAGCCAGAATCCCTATTCGAGCTCTTGGTGCGCCTTTGGAGCCTTCCATAACTCAAGGTCGGGCGCTGTGCGGTTCCTGGGCGAGCATGAGGTTGGCTAACAACATCGATCATCGCGGCTCAGGAGGTCTCCGCTCAACAACATCGCCAATCGCAAGCCCTGGAGATTTGTCGAATCAGGTCCAGACCTTCCACTATAGACAAGATCGTGCGACAAAGGTGAGATCCAAGAGGTGAAGGCAATAAAACCAATGTCGCATGTACATTTTAGGCAGCTAGATATCAAGAACGACCGCCTTGTGAATTCTCCCCCTTGCTTGCTCGATTAGGCAGCGAGGCACGAGCCGCACCAGCTGAATGGCGAAAGCAGTATATAATGCAGTGCCTTCACGTAAGGTAGGGAAGACATATTCAACACCAACTCACACGACCACCGTCTACAACATGGGCGTACACACCACTGGGAGATCTCCTCGGCCGCCAATTGGCAAAATACATGGCCACGACTCGTGTCGGATACACGCCTTATCGTCGAGACCGCCGAAGTACCTCTTAGCAAGGATGGTCGCGGAGGAGAACCAGAGATCAGCGACGACACGATCTTCCTGAACGGCGCCGACGATAGCCTCGAGCCCCTCATTCTCGAACGAACAGTATCGAAACGTACATTCTGCAAGACGGGGCGCAGGAAGTATGACATCGTCGTATCGGCGATCCTGCTTCGCGCCAGCCAGCTGGCGGGATCCGTGATCAGTGTCAGGTACCTTTGGTTCGAGGTTCGATTTCTCGTGCAGTGATGAGCTGACCAAGGCCAGCTCGGATGGACTGTGGGATCGTGAATGGAAGCCGGCGCGGAGGCTCGTCAAGGAGCTGTGGCCTGAGGAGAAGATTTGCTGTCCTTGGCCAGAGGAGGCGGATAGAGAGGATGAGAGATAGTGACGAGCGAACTTTCGTGCAGAGTGAATCTTCCATCTGACCAGGTCTGGTCAAGACTTGTTACATCCTCCAAAGCGACCAGGTAGATTCCTTCGGTCCTCCGTAGAACGATATGCGACGCCGCCGTGTCATCTCTGAACTTGGACCGACCCTGATGTCATGGAGAGAATGTTTGACGTGCATAATTGAGATGGCGATGATAATGTTGGTGGTGGGGTGGGAAGAAGGAAGGAGATCGATTCCTCTCAGCTTCTCGAGTCTATTTCGGTACCTCGACGGGAGCGTCCGTCTTCGCCAGCTCGTGACGTCGTCAAACAGCTAGCTGCGTTCGTACACATACATGCGCGTGAGCTCCTCTCTTGTGCTCACGCGAGGAACAGTCTCGGATCTCTGAGGAGAGGAGTGCTTGAAGGAAGAATAGGACCTGCGCGACGACGACGAGAGACCGACATGCTTCATTACTAGGAAGCTCTTGCCATTACCACCAGCCAACATGGCTCGATCCACGAGTCGACCATCGAGCACCCGCAGCGGCAAGAAGAGTGGCGGAGGAGAAATTGACAAGCTGGACTACCATCCTGGAGGCAGACCGCTCCTCCTCAACGTGGACGACAACGGCGAAAGCAGCGGGCGGCAGAGTCAAGACAGAAGTTATGCAGGCAGCTTCTTCGAGGATGTGGCAGAAGGGATTGTGGACAACGACAGGAAGAGGATAAAGAGGGAGGTGCTTAGATATGGGAGCTTCGCGTGGGCTCTGATCAATACACTCGGAGCGGGATCCATCACGGCGTATTCGCTGTACGCTCCGCTGTTTCAGCGGCGATTGCACTACAGCCAGTTGCAGGTCAATGGAGTGTCCATCACAGCGGAGCTGGCCATGTACCTGCCCGTACCGCTGTGGGGAATCATGTGCGATCGTTTTGGACCTGGCATACCATCTTTGCTCGCGGGAGTGTTCTTCGGCTTGGGATATCTGTTAGCAGCGTTCGCGTACCAAAGTGGGCCTCAACCAGACGGCTGGCCTTATTGGGTTATGATCGTATCTTTCGTCTTCATTGGATCGGGAACATCCTGCATGTACCTTTCTGCGGTGACGACGTGCGCGAAGAACTTTGGACGTGGCAAATACAAGGGCATCGCATTGGCTCTCCCGATTGCGTGCTTTGGGTTGAGTGGGATGTGGCAGTCGCAGGTCGGAAGTCGTCTTCTGTACGAGCCGCTGCTAGATGGACGAAGGGGAGACGTGGATGTGTTCCGCTTTTTCCTCTTCTTGGGCTGCTTCCTCCTCAGCACGGGTATCATTGGCTTCTTTGCTCTCCGCATCGTAGGCGAGGAGGATCTCATCGAAGCGGCTGTCGAGGAGCTAGAACAAAGCGGGCTGCTCGAAGACAGTCAATTCTTCCACCGCCCTGGTGTCCCTGTCCAAAATGGCTACGGTACCGTATCCGAAGAAGATATGAGCGACACGCATCGAGAAGCAGTCGAGCGCAAGACCCGCCTGACAGAAGAGCAGCGCATGAAGACCTGGCTCCTCAACGCCGAGACCCGCCGCTTCCTCTCCGATCACACAATGTGGTGGCTCGCCGCAGGCTTCTTCCTCGTAACCGGACCCGGCGAAGCCTTCATCAACAACCTAGGCACCATCATCGATACACTCTATCCTCCCGTTACCGTGCCCGAAGGCTCACAACACACCACAGCCGCCACGCACGTCTCCATCGTTGCCATAATGAGCACAGTCGCACGCATTCTCACAGGCACTCTAACTGACATCCTCGCACCCACAACTCCACCTCACCAACACCGCCGCGGCCCGAACTCAGTCGCCAACAGCATGGCCTCCCTCCCACCCCTCACGGAACCCAAACGCGGTCTCGAAATCTCCCGGATCACTTTCCTCATCGCCTTCTGCATACTCATGTCCATCGGCCAACTCATCCTCGCCAGCGGCTTCGTGCAAGGCCACGGCGATCGATTCTGGTTGGTATCCGCATTCATCGGCGCGGGCTACGGCGCGGCGTTCAGTCTCACGCCCATCATTGTCAGTGTGATCTGGGGCGTCGAAAACTTCGGCACGAATTGGGGTATTTGTGCAACGGTACCGGCGTTTGGAGCGACAGTGTGGGGACTGATTTATTCGGGCGTGTATCAGTACGCGGCGGAACATGATACTTTGGAGGGCGCGGGGGATGAGCAGGATCGGCTTTGTTATGGCACAAGTTGCTATGCGCCGACGTTCTGGGCAATGGCGGTCTGTGTGTGGGTTGCATGTGGGTTGTGGTTTTATGCATGGCGAGGGCCGGGCGGGTGGTCGAGACGAGGAGTTGCAGTATAAGGAACAACAGCAACCTATGCGAGAAATACTTCCCAGAACTGGCCAATGCATCGCTTCGTATTTATCAACACTATACAACCACCTCTTAATCAAGCAATCTTCCCTGGCACAAACGGATGTCCTGCAAAGCAAAGCGTACAAGGTTAGCGGATATCGTAGACAGTGTGGAATAGACGAAGGCCCGTCGTCCGAGACAGTCTCGGACAATGGGGGCCTTCTGCACTTTAGCTTCTTACCGGCTGTAAGCCCGCCACAGACCTAGAAGGGTAGAAGGATTAGCAAGAGTTCGGCCGGGTATAATGGCAGGCAGACTGAGACCTGCTGGCATAGCCCGAGAGACAATCTCGGACAGCTGCAGGCGTTCTGTCCATCAATTTGCTTACCGCCCACGCCTGCCCATTGACATAACTCGCCTCCTCACTCCCCAAAAACAACGCCACGCGGGCGACCTCATCTGCAACACCTCCTCTCATCAAAGGATTCAACTGCCCAATCTTACTCTCTGAGCCCCTCGCACGCGCCATCTCGTACATTGGCGCCGTCATGCCCGTCTCGATGATTCCGGGACAGATGGCGTTGCAGCGGATTCCGGTGCCGGAGAGTTGGTACGCGGAAGTCTGCATGATGGAGATGACGGCTGCTTTGGAGGCGGAGTAGTCGGTTGCGCCGGCGTTGGAGCGCATGCCGGCGGAGGAGGCGACGGAGACTATGGAGCCGCCAGGGTACTTTTTTGTGGATGAGGTTTTGAGCATGCCGCGGGCGCCGTGCTTGACGGCGAGGAAGACGCTGGGATGGGAAGGTTAGTATATTGTACAGGAAGACAACAATGACGGGATAAGGCGATGCACCTGAGAGAGTTGATCTTCATCACTTGCATGAAGTCTTGAGCTGAGCCGTCGAGGACGCTGCCCATGGTCACGCTGATGCCGGCGTTGGCGAAGAAGACATCTACGATCTATCAGCAAGTGTGTCGTCAATTGGAGACAACACTCAAGCGTACCCAGCTGTCCGTACTTCTCCAACGCATCGTCGACAACCTTTGCAACATCGCTCTCCTCTCCTGCGTCGACCTTCCTAGGGTGAACTTCCGTTCCGGGATACTTCTGCTCAATCTCACGCTTGTGCTTGTCGAGGTGCTCAGTGTTCAGATCGCAAATGTAAATGGCCTTGGCACCGTTGTTGGCGAAGTGGTGGGCCGAAGCTCGTCCGATACCCAGAGGTGAGTTGCAGCCAGTGATAATGACGACTTTGCCCTTTGCTCGCCTGTGAAGATGATTAGTTCCATGGTTCAATGCTGATGGCGAGAAGATCAAGGCTTCGGTTTGCCATCACTCGAATGCTCGCGAAATTTCCTCATCACTTACGGTCCAGTCGAATCGCCTGCAACCATAGGGATATTGGGTAGATCTTCGAATGAGTTGCCGATGCTCCTCGGTCGGTTCACGAGGTGCTCGCTAAGCTGTTGGAGACGCTTCTTTGGTGCGGCGGAAGCCATGTTTGCAATCGATGATCAGGAATTGATATTATTAGGTGCACGATACAAAATTTGAACTGTTAGTATATGGACGATCTCATGTTGGACGTGAGGTCGGAGTGGTCGTTGGCAAGCTGAGCCGGACACAACCGAGAGAAGGAGCCGAGGCTGTTCTTCGCCGTGCAACTCTCCTCCTACTCCACAGCAGACATCTTTTCATCAACGCAATGTACCATCATCGCCTTGAAGATATCTTCGAGTGGGTTGAGCTGTGACTTGATTGCTCACGCTCGACAATGCGACTCAGAGGAACAGATAGCTCTCGATGTCCTCGATGTCAACAGTGCCTTCATGCTCGCAAGAAACAGAACCTTTCGCGTCGACGGTAGTTCTATCGCGGCTCCTCCAGTCTCACCATGCAAAGATCAATCGGCAAGACTTGCACAGCATTGAGCACACGCCAATAAACGACATCCGTGCAACCCTGCCGTACAACAGTGCAATCGATGAACCCACTCGTGTCGATGCCTGCTTCGTGTTACCGATTTTGACATCCCTGGTCGTAAAGTTCCAGATCTTCGAGATCTGAAGTACGAGATGGTGCGGATCTCTTCATTTCAGAGACTTCTTCCTAGTCTCGATGCGAGAGCTCGGTTTTCGATGTTGACTGCCATGCACTCATGCATTGATATGCGGTGTTGATCATTGGCAGCTTGCGAAGTGTTGTACATTTCCTTGTGTTGAGCTTGGGACTGCCAATGCACGTTCAGAGTCCAGACTCTCCTACTGACAAGGATCAAACCCACCACGCCACGCCGCATCTGCAACAAACTTCCAGGCACACAATTCAAATGCCACCCCTGATATTCCCTGCCGACTTCCACTGCCTTCTTGAGGAAGCCGCGAACCGGCCGCGCTGTAGCTTCGCACCGCGTATCAATAGTTCAGAAATCTAATCTTGGAGACCGATGTTAGTCGCTCCGGCGGGTGGGAAACTTGGTTGAGCCAAGTCGCCACCGTCCAGCCACGAAGGAGCTTCGCGCGAGAAGAGTTTCGGGACGTTCAATCTTCGGACCCTCCTTTTTCGGCTTTCATGATTTGAGGTTTGGTCCAGACGGTTTCGCCGTGGAGAGAACAGATCTTGGTCGTGAGGGGATCGTCTAGGTTGATCTCCGAATGAGGTGGAGCATGGATGTGTGGTCTCGGTCCCGTCCAGCGCCTTCACCACTTTCGGCGAGAACAGTTGTGAGTATCGATGTCTCAAAGTGGTGCCTACGGGCGACACGCGGTCGACTTTGGACAACCAGCTGTGTGCCGAAAGTCTCGACTCAGCACAATTTCACAAGCAGCTTTCGGTACAATCGTGCAGGCATGTATACCGAAGCCGGCCGATAGAACATGTTCGCTACGAGCTCTCCGCTTTCGGCAGGCGACCTTCGAATGAGATCTTCACGCTAGAATGGTTGACTGCAGAAATGCAAGTTGATTTGTGCGCGGATCCGACCTGGCCAGACACCCCGAGCCTATGCAAGACGCGCATT
The DNA here is from genome assembly GCA_000983655.1 of Zymoseptoria brevis. Classification (NCBI taxonomy): domain Eukaryota; kingdom Fungi; phylum Ascomycota; class Dothideomycetes; order Mycosphaerellales; family Mycosphaerellaceae; genus Zymoseptoria; species Zymoseptoria brevis. Next base: position 24,610 of record JYJE01001218.1, read on the forward strand.
TGGTCGCGTGAGCTGCAAGAAGTTGCCCGGGCCGTCTTCCATTGTAAGATCTCACGTCTGGTGACATCTGACCAGGTGACATCTGACATGAGGGGTTCGTTTGCGGATCGTACACCGCCTCGCGACGAGTCGACCGATGTGCAGACGAAGAGTCGCCTGGAGGTCGATGAGTCGATGAGAAGTCAGGTGGTGCTTGCTTATGCACTACAGTGGTCCGAAAATCGCGACGATGCGACAAATGCTTCCATTTCATCTAGGTCCACACCCCCTGTACATCGAGGTTTCTACCCCAGCGATCGGCGGATCAACGTCGGGGTTGTGCAACGTGATCGAGCGAAGAAGCTCAGAGGTTGTCGCGGCTTCTTTGTCCATTGCAGCGAGTAGAAAGGTTCGTCTGCGTAGTTCTCGTAATCGCAGAACGACTTTCCCTGATCCTCCGCGATGTGTCCGCACCACGATGCGTGCGACGGGAGGCTTCGGAGCGACAGGCGTTCTCGGCTCCTCGATGTGTCGAGTCAAACTCGGCAAGTCTTCACCAGAATGGGAAAGTGACAGCAGACAAGAGCGCCGACCGGACCCAACCTTGCCTGAGTCTGACAGTGCAGTTCCCAGGGGTCTTGCAGGAAGAGATGAGACTTCGCACATGAGTGGGGTTCTCGAACGGGAGGTCTACGTCGTGTGAGTATTTGTATCGTGTGCCTCCCCCGTTAACGCGCGCCCTCTTCCTCTTGAGACGTTTGTTTCAACCGTTGTTTACATCGTCACCGGCTTCAGACATCGATCGACGACGTGTCTCGCCACGTCCCTGCCACGTCTCGACGCGACCGGTATATATTCGACGACCTCGTGGCAGAGCTCATTTCATCGGACGCACGCTTCGACCATACTTCGGACCCTTCGCCTCCACACTCTCCACAGCAACGTCGCACATGGCAAGAATGGCGTCCAGCAAATTCGTCGAGATCCTCGACACCCGCGACTTGCCCTACTCTCGTGAGAATGTCAGTCTGGAAGATGTTTTGGCCGCGCATCGCTTGAGGACTGGATCGCAGGATAGCATCAACACGACTGCCAGCTCCAAGTCGGGTTCGCCGACCAGTCCGACGTACCACAGTGCGCCGATGAACCCGCTCAAGACTGGACTGCGGCGGCTTTCGATCATGAAGAAACCTTGAACGTATCACCCATGGGATCTGGAAAAAATTTCACTTCAAGCATATCAATGCGGACGGCGCAAAGCGATCTTATGCACTACTCGGTCACGTCGATTCACTGCGCATGATCATTCACACCTGCACGACGACGCTCCTCATGGATGCTCAATCACTTCGGCGCATTCGATCCGGAGCACTGGCCACTATTGCCATCCTCTTCGATGAGCTATCGATGCCCTCTTCGCCAGTTTCATAGCAATGCCCCGTTGCGTTCGCCATGCCGCCTATTCAGCACTTCCGCCGGACTGCTCCCAGCGCCACTGCCCTGGTCCTCCAATCCACCACCTCAAAGGACAGCAGTGCAGCAACAATGACGAGCATGGGAGCTTTGCGTTTCCTTTTGAGGAGATCTTGGCTCGACTCGTCCGATCATGGATTGCCTTGTTCTGAGCAGCAATGGAACCGCGGAATCAAGTCGGGCTGGGCTGCAAGCAGCGTCGCGACACAACACAATTAATACCCACCTGCTACCACACCCAACGCACACCTTGATAGAAGGTGCCCGCGAATAATGTATTAAACATCTTCAGACGACTCGCTTCGTCTTTCCTGCATGAATTCTTCTCCAACCTCATGCGGTCTGTTCTAAATCAAAAACGTTGAACAGCTCACCGTCGTCACCCTTGCAGACGCAATATCCCGCCTCGCAAATGCATCTTCCCGATGCACACTCTCGTCGCACAGCATCAATCCCACATCCATTCTGCAGTCTGCCGACCGGCTCATCCTGTCAAGAAAATGGATACATGACGTTGTGGGACAAGGATTCAGCTCTGCGCTTCGAACGAGAGGACCCCAGTCGCACGACGTCAGCGGGGAGCAAAGACGACGACATCTTCACGGTTTCGCGACAACCTGAACCCTACATCTTCACAAGTTGCGACATCTGAAGCTTACATTGCCAAGTGTGAAGACGTCGTTACGCATCACTTTGTTTTGTGTGCTTCTTTGTGAGACGGAGGTGTCTGCGATGGGCGTGGCTGATGGGAAGCTGCTTGCATGCACTGGCGATCGAAGACAGCATCGGTCATCGGCTGGGCACATCTTTGTACCGCAGCGTGAGATCGGTACCAAAGACATCGACTGGTTTGTATGCATTTCTGAGTATTGTATCCCACTTACACTTCATAACAATTCCTACATCGCATTCCACTCGCCACCACCGCCCTCAAGAGCCTTCAACAGCACCTCAACATCCCTCTCAAAAGCCCGATACTCCTCCTCCGTCTGCTGGTCCATATTCGGAAACGTCCTTGGACTCACCACCCTCCCTTCCCTCCTCCCCATCACTCCCTTCCCACTCTTCCCTGCCTTCCAATCCACCTCCCCCCACCCCTCCACCAAAACCCTCGGACACCTCCACATCTTCCCGTACCGATCCGGCAATCCACAAGTCACAAAGGTCTTCGTATGCAACGCCTGGTATCCCGCCCTCTCCCTCCAGAATTCCTCCTCTTGGGGACCGAGATCAGGCGGTTTACCTCCCGACACGATGTCGAAAGGCCAGTAGCAGGGTGGCGATTTTCCGCGGCGGATGCGTTTGTCAAGGTAGGTTATGTGTTTGGTGGGGGAGGGAATACCGCCAATCAATGGAGGTAGGTTCTGCAGCGCATCTGGCGTCTCGGGAGACGAGAGGCTGCCTGGGCTTAGATCAATGCCGAGGCCGTTCGGTGTGAGTTGAGGGCCGCGGGAGCTGGCTGCTGCGCGGGTTTTGTGGATGTCGATTGAGGGGCGGTGGGTGGTGGGTCGGATCGTGGGTTTTGAATGAGAATTGTCGGTCCTGGCGGGAGGAGCTGAAGGAGTGCTGACTTTGGATGGTCTCCTCAGGAGAGGCTTCTTCTGTGGCAGAGGTGTAGGTTGTGAAGCCCTTTCGGGTGATGTGGGTGGTGCCAGACTATCTTGCTCAACGGTAGGTGGAGTTCCAAGGAGGTCTGTTGCAGGCAATACAGTGCCAGAGTCTTTGCGAGGACGATTCTTCGCAGGTCTGCTGCGCTTGGTATGTGGTACGTTCTCCTTCAATCCATTCTCCTTGCCATTGAGCATAATCTCCTTCTCCTCAGCCGGTACTGGCGACAAACGCTGCTTCTTCACAGCCTTGAATGTTTGCTCCGCCTCTTCAGATTCCGCTCTCCTCTTCGATGGTGTTGGCGACTTTCGCAAGTGGTAGGACGGCATATTGTTAAGCTTGATCTTTTCCTGTCAATGTTTGAAAAGGCATGACGAAACAACAGGAGCTCGCAATCAATGCAATGACGGAGAAGAATGGAACAAAGAAATCCAAGAATGCGTTTCTGAGACAAAGACTATATTTCCGTCTTCCATTCTCGGAATGTAGAACAAAGGAAGCACGTTTTCGAACTTCCACATTCCAATGCATGCGCTTGGTCGGAGCGCAGTGTCTGGGAGAGCAGATTCTATGGCTGTATGCTTCCCAATAAACCGACTCCATGAACGCCATCGCTAAAGCACCGCAGTCCTCTCATAGTCCAACCACCACCCATTCAACCCCCATTATTGATCCACCGCCACCTCTTCGGATCATACAACCACCCACCTCTCAAATCAAAGTCCTCTTCCCCACCGAATCCGTCCCAGAGACTCTGCGTAATGCGGCTCGTCTTGGTGCGCTTGACTTTGGGCAGGATAACGGCCTCATCGTGCTCTGACACTTCGCCTTCTTCGGATAGGGTGCGTTTGCGCTTGTGATCAGTGGTAGTGGCTACTACAAGACAATGTTAGTTTCGTTGTGATGATTTGTGAGGGTTTGAGACTTGCTTTCGATGGAGGTGGAGGCGTTGGTGATGTTGATGCTGGTGATTTTGTCGGGTTCGTTGCCGGGGAGGATGATGGTGGAGGCTTCGGAGTCGTCGCTGGGCTCTGATCGATCTGCATCAGCGGGAGGTGCTTCTTCTTCCTCGTGATCGTCGGCTGATGTACTCTTGTCGTTCGACTCGGCTGCTGCGTCCTTTGAGGCCCGCTTGGGCGACATGGCTGCGATTATGGCTGGCTCTGCATGAGGTGATGTCTCGGAAGAAGACTTTGTGGAGATGGCGAAGAGATAGCATCGGAGATGTTTGTACATGAAGTTTCTAAGCATTGTGCGCATGTTCTGCGGGCTTTCATGTAGATGCTACTAGCGTCTTACCGCAGGGAGTGAATGAATGTGGATCATCGAAAGCACTTTTGTTGGATCTCTGAGGTGACTACCTACTGAGTGCTCTCTGCGATCTCCTTCGCGATCACAGGCTTCCTCTTCAGGATTGCGACGCCTTCGACATGGCTCGTCTGAGGGAAGAAATCAAATCCTCTCAGACTCTCGATATCATACATGCCCTTTGCGTCCTTCGCGTCTCCTCCGTCACCCGGCAGACCACCAACCAGCCAACCAACATCTCGCGCCTGTGTATGCACATTGCACGACACATAGCAGATCCTTGCGGGTCCGTACTCGAGCAGCTGCCGAGTAAAACCTTCATCGCAGCCTTTCCGCGGCGGATCCACGACGACGGCTGTCTCAGCCGGCGGAAACTTCTTCGTATCCACAGCAGCGAACAGATGGTTCGCATCCGCCGCGATGAAGTGTGTGGAGTCCTTGCCGAGATTGTTCAGCTGCGCATTCTTGCTGGCAAAGTCGATGGACTGGCCTGAGATGTCGATGCCGATGCTGTTGCTGAACATTCCCGACAGTGTGATGGTGAAGAAGCCGGACCCGCAGTAGGCGTCGATCATGTTCTTGATGACTGGCTGCTCTTCAGGGCCATTCACGTCTTCATTGGTTCCGAGGATATTGTCGCGAATGTACTGCGTGACGAGCGGTAGGATAGAGTTGTTGTTCTGGAAGAATGCGCCAGCCGGGTTGTCGAGTCGGAAATCGTCGATGTACTCCGTTGAGATGGCCTTATTGTCGGTGATACAGGTCTTTCGCAGGACATGGCTATCGTGATCTTCAACTACCTCCTCCGTCCCTTCGACCTCCTTTTCGACCTCACCTTCACCCGCCTTCTTCTCCTCCCGTCTTGTGTTCTCTCTCAATAGCAATGTCGCACCCTTCTGATATGCATCAATGTTGTCCGCGACTCTTTTCCTCTCTCGCTTCATACCACCTCTCACTGCTGGCGTACCGATCGGGCAATCTTCAATGTCCATCGTCTTCCGCGTACCCTTCAACATGAACCCAATCGGCGGGACCTCCGGCCATGTCACCTTCTGTCCATGTCTCTTGTCCCTCCTCCCTCCCGGCGGTCCGTCGAAATGCGGCGTAAGTTTCGTTCGGTAGCCATATTGCAGCGGCGACCCAATCGTGTCGCCAACGGTGGGCACTACAGATGCAGGAAGGTTCGAGAAGTTGCGATATGCCTTCTCCACGATCGATCGTTTGTGTGCGAGTTGGTAGGAATATGGCAGGTATTGGAACTGGCAGCCAGAGCATTTGGAAAAGTATTGGCATTTGGGCTCTTCTGTGCGATGCTGAGAGGGTGTCACGACTTTGACGAAGTCTGCGAGAGAATATGGTAGTTCTTCATTGTGCTTGTACACTCTGGCGGTGACGGTGTCGCCTGGCGCAGAGAAAGGAACAACATATATCTGCCCGTCCTTTTCTCCCAATCCGTCTCCTGTCGAGGACAGCTGGGAGATCGTGACGTCTATCTCGGCATGGTGCTCTGGGACCTGCTTGTCCTCTGTGATGTTCACACTCTTCATAAGATCTTTGATGTCTGCCAGAAGCACATCCTCATTCGAGCCATCGCTGACATTGGGCTTCTGCTTCTTGCTCTTTTTGAAATGTCGCTTTCCCTCGTTGAATGGTCGTTTTTGTGCCATGATTGTGGTCGCGCGCGGTGCAAGAAAGTTTTTCGGTTGGGGCAGACGGAGGCGACGAATGCCGAACATTAGATGGTCTGCAGTCGCTGGTCGGTGAGATTGTAGAAATTTGGCTGGTCGTCCTCAAAATGTGAGGACGAGACATTGTAAGAGATCTCATTGGCTGTTGGCTAGCGGCTGTATCCGCGTATCCGCGATGTCATGCCTAAACCGCTCCTTCTGCTTGGTCCCCAACACACATCACATGTGAGAATAATGGGACACCATGTCGGCCGGCGGAAAACAGGACCGGATTGCTCTGCTGCTGGAGCAGGCTAACGCTGCGGCACTGGCTGACAGCTTGGTGAAAGCTTCCGAGCTGCTGAAGGAGGCATCGCATCTGGATCCGGAAAATGCCAAGGTCAAGGAGGCATGGTTGGGACTCCAGAAACAAGAGCAGACTGGAGATCTGCTCAAGCTGATTCACGGCTACCTTGATTGCGGGAAGGAAGAGAGCGGACAGAAAGCTCTGCTCGTCATCAGACAGAAACGACTGTCGCCGTCTGAGGCCGAAGAGGCTATTCGTATCTTGCTGGACTTCACTAGAGAAGTCAAGCTGCTCGACACGTTGACTGGAACACTGCTGTACATCAGCGTTGACGCCAGGAAAGTCTTGGTTGCACGGTTCAAGGAGCCCATATCGGAGTTATTCGATCATCTATTCGACCGAGGAGAGGAAAGCTTCAAAGCTCTGGCAACACTTCCCTTCGAGGAGGCATTATGGAGGTCGAAAGACGACCAAAAAGCGGCACAGCGAGATCTGTTCCGGCTTGGTATAGCCAAGCTGATCGACGCCGGTATTGACCATCTTGAACGACCGATGCAGATGATTGCCCGACAGCTTTCCGTCGCTCCGGACAACGTCAGCGACCTGATCGACGACGATGTCTTCGAAGTCGTGCTTATGAGTCTCGACATTCGTTTGGAGGCAAGTCTGAGACGTCAGGCCATGCTGGCTACGGCAAAGGCTCTCGAGACCTTGAAGGAGAAAGGCGATACCCTCTTCGGACATTTCCTGGCCAGCAAGGTAGCAAAGCAGACCAACGATGATTTGATCGTTGCATTCTCAGCGGCATCTGCAGTTTTCCCAATGGTTCCGGCTGTAGCGGCGAATTTGTTCATGACAGATGGATTCGTGCAACAACTTGTGCCTAATCTGGAGCGGAACTCTGAGGCTGCTAGTCACGGCCAGAGGTAGGTGGCGATCACATCTCAACGACGTCTGATCGATGAAGCCTCTTCGTGTCTTCTTCCATGCTAATCTGACACAGAAAGAGCCGAACGCTCGAGCAAGCAGCACTGGAACTGCTCAGCGCAGCTTGCGTTGACAAATCCTGCAGAGAAGCCATCGACCGATATTGCTCGAATTGGCTACGGGACCTGTCAGAAGAGCGCGAGGGGACACACAAGGCACTCGCTGCTTTGATTCTCGCCAAGATCAACTCCAGCTCACAGGAAGAGATCACCGCCAAGCTAGCAGATCTCGTGCTAGTCGGAGATGGCGAGCGTGATCAAGCCGTGGAAGGCCTCGCATACACCTCACTCCAGCCCAAGATCAAAGAAGAGATCGCTGCAAATCCAAAGCTACTGAGAAGCCTAGTGGATGCATTGACTGAACGAAAGAGCGCCACATTCGGCTGTCTGACCGTCTTCTCCAACCTGACCACCTACCGTACAGTCCAAACAGCCGAGCAGAAAAAGATGGCCCAGCTCAAAGCCTATGCCAACTCCTCTAAACCCGCACCCGCAGACCCCCTCGACAACGAGATCTTCGTAACATCCCGCGCCCGTAGACTCCTCGACGTCAACGTCGTGCCCGCCCTTGTGTCTTGCAGCACGCAAACCACATCCCCAGCCAACATCGCCATCGTCGTGCAAATCCTCTTATCCCTTTCCAAAGACCAAAAACACCGACCCCAAATGGCTCAACAAGGCGCCATCAAACTCCTCCTCCAAATCCGCGACCGCCTGTCCAAAACCGACAAATCCTCGCCCGAAGCCTCTTCCATTGAACGCAGCGCCTCTCACGCCTTGGCTCGACTTCTCATCTCCGTCAACCCCTCCCACGTCTTCTCCGCCACGCTCTCCGCTTCCTCCGCTGTCAGCGTCCTCATTCCTTTGCTCTCCATCGACCAAGACGCCGAACAGCGAGACCTCCTCCCTGCATTCGAAGCCCTCCTCGCGCTTACAAACCTCGCTTCCATGCCGGATAATACCATTCGCGACCTGCAAATCCGCAACGCATGGATCCAGCTCGAAGAATTGCTGTTCTCTTCCAACACGCTCGTTCAACGAGCTAGCGTCGAATTAGTCTGTAATCTCATGGCCTCGCCCTCCGGCGTAGCGAAATTCGCCGACGGCTCCAACGACGCAAAGCGGAGAGTTCAAATTCTACTCGCGCTTGCGGATGTCGAAGATCTAGCGACACGACGTGCAGCGGGAGGTGCGCTGGCCATGTTGACGGAGTGGGACGCCGCGGTGACGGCCGTGCTGGATAAAGAAGGGAGTGTGGGGATTGTGTTGGGATTGTGCGAGGAGGAGAGCGAGGAACTGCGACATCGAGGTTTCGCGTGTTTGTTGAATGTGGTGAATGCGCCGGGAGAAGTTGGAGTGAGAGGGGTGAAAGCTGTGAAGGACGCTGAGGGAGGGGAAGTGGTCAAGGATGCGTTGAGGTCGACGAAGAACCCGGATGTACTAGCGTTGGGGGTTGGAGTGTTGAAGAAGCTGATGGGATGAAGCAGAGATGGATGGGGGTGTGGCACGCATCGCATTGCATTCTTCTTTGGTGTCAAAAGCACGGCGTACCATCGACCGAGACAGTTCATTCACGACAGCGAATAATTCACAGTCCTTCGCAAGTTGCCCCACAGACAATTGAAATACCAAACACAGACGAACGGACGAATAAAGTTTCAAATCATGTATGACATTAATCGCAACTATCTCTGAGCTGCTCAATTACCTGCCTCCCTTCATGCAGAAAAGCCACTGTGTATCCAGAGTCCATTCGACAATGCAAAAGAAAATAAGTCTCAACAAGAGACCAGAAGCACAATGTTGACAATGCTCATATCAAACAACTTGTGTGTGATCTCCATCTCTTCGCCATCTCTCAAACTTTATCGATATTGTCGTACAGATACTCAGTCGGTCCAGAAATTCGCAAAAGGAACGTGATGGTCAGGACTGGAAGCCTTCGATAATGAGAGGCGTGAACGGTCACAGATGACCGCAAAGATGCCAGAGTCCACTGTGATGATGATGTTGGTGACTCCTGAAGTGGAAATGCTGCATCTGATGCTTCGTCCCGTAAACGTCAAAAAACCCTCTGGCAAGAGCCTCCGTTAGAGCTGAGGATGGTCTGATGATGATGCCAACAGAATTGGTATTGGTGATGTGCAGGATGTTCGATATTCTCAAGGTGTCAAGCGAGCGTGGTGGCATTGGTATCCTGATCGTCATATCATATCATGTTCTTGCGCCCTCAAGAAGCCGGCCAAGATGTGTTCAAGCGCTCTCATCCCGAGCACCGCCCTTGCGCCAGACAGCTCTCCAGCGACGCTTGCCAGGTGGGCTGCCAGGCTCAAAGGTGCCATCGTTGGTCCTCGACCCGCCGTGAGAGCCCGACACTTTGATTCCAACTTTCTCCGCAATGTGCTCGAATTTCGCCTTGGCAGGAGAGGAGCCCTTTGAAGGGCTGCTGCCTTGCTTTCGGCTGATGACTCTGTTGGGAGTACCGTTAGGCGAGTTGGCTGGCAGCGAAGGTGACATCGGTGGCTCGACTCCATCCAAAGAGCCTTCGTGAAACCGGCCAGTGGTGGGTTGTGCGCACTTTGGGACAGTGCTGTCGCTGGTGATGGAGGTGACACGTTGCGGTTGAGGAGGTCCTGTACCGATCAGCTCTGGGCCAGGGTAGTTCGGAATGCAATCATTCGTACCATCGAACTGAGCGTGTGCAAAATAGCCGGTGGCCAAGCCGGCAGCGTGAGCCACCGAGCTGGAAGACTTCCATTCCTGGGGAGTGATGATGCGGTGACCGTGCCACTGGCCTCGAGATAGGTTCGAATCGATGCTCGTCAGGCTGCTGATACGGTGCGCGTGCGTCTCAGGTCCAGCGGTGCTGCCAGATGCGATGCTGGTTGTGCTCAAAGCCGGAGATGTTGGCTGATAGTTGATGAATCGATCCATGCTTCGTGGACCAAGATAAGGGCCGGAGAGGTCAGTGACACGACGCGGGTCCTGAAACTTGCCCATCTCCTGACGGGTGCTGTCCTCAGACATGACACGGTGCTGCTTAACGACTGATGATGTTCTCTGTGGAAATGGAAAGCTGGCCAAAGGGTCCGTTGTTGTGGCAGCACCGCCATGAGTCTCTGCCCAGGTTCCGAGATTGTTGGACACCTCATCAATGTGTGGTCCCTCTGGAGCACGCGTGCGCACGGCGTTTTCGTTCTGCGGCGCGAACACGGCTTGTTTCAATGTGTCCATGCTCTTCATTGCATTCTCGAATGGTGGTCGGGCTTGTATCGTCTCCTGATCGGCAGATCGAAAGTGGTTAGACGTACGGTGTTGCAACGCCGGACTAGGTCGACGCGAATGGGTCTTGATCGGGCTTCCTGTGAACGGACCGGTGGAAGTTGGGACTTCAGGCTTTGACTTGAGCAATCCAGAGCAGTAGCCGTCAAGAAACTGACCCATGCGGTCCGCTCCAACAGGCCTACGCTGCAGGCCGGCCTGGTAGCCTTCGATCCATTCCCGTGGCCTATCAGCGAAGTCGATAGTGTCGAGAGGGCTGCTGGTGACGCAAATGTCGTCCTGACAGATATGAGACTTGACTGGCGACGAAGATGGCAATGGTTGACATTCTGGCTGCTCGGGATGCTCCTGCACAAACAACCACTCGCGCTTGTGCTTGGGACTCACGTTGTGCGCCTCGCGGTATCCATCGATCTTCTCTGGCAACGCATCTGGTGGGAGGATTGGAGTTCCTGGGGGTGCTGGTGTTGCTTGAAAGCTGGCGATCTGGGGGCTGTAAGACTTGTCCTGGTCTGGATGGTTGTTCTCCTTGCTATCGGACGGATCGAGTCGAACAGGATAAGCGTGTGGGCGAGTGGAGTATTCGCGAGTATTGTTGGGGAAGAAATTGGCGGTCTCGACACTCGAGATGCTGGAGCTGTGCACATGGTTGTTCTTCTTGGACGGGCTGATAGTGTCCGTGGACGCATTGGCCGCCTTGTGGGACCTCTGCGACCCAGGCTCGAGCTGGTGTACTGCAGGAAGCGTACCAAAATCGGCCGTCTTGGAGTTGTCCTTGGCGACCGCTCCGACATTGGCGGAGGTCTTCGCGGAATCGGAACCTGGGCGGTATTCCGGGCTCATTGGATTCAAGTTTGACTTCGTATTCATGGTTGGCTTGCTGGCTTCCGGCACTTTGATTGAAAGTGCGCGCGAGCGTCCGTTGGGTGATCCAATAAGACTGTCGACCATCGAGCGAGCTCCATCGCTTTGGGGAATGTTGGGGTTGGCCGGCATAGTGGTGACGGCCATCTGAGGCTGGCCGATGGGAAATGAAGAGGCCATGGCGCCGTCGTAGGTCGGTGGAGGGATGAAAAGACCTGGTGGTAGTGCCGCCCAAGCATGTCCGGCGTATGCGTCCTCTGGCGCTGGGGGCATTGAACCGCCATAATGACCGCCGAATGCCGGAGGTGGTGCTACCGGGAAACCAGCATAGCCGTGAGACAGGGATGGATTGTTGGTGTGATGCGCCTGCAGGAAGTGCGGCAGTCGGTTGTTGCGAGGTGGTGACACTGCCGGCCGACCAGCCATGGCCCTTGGCGATGTTGGAGCATTTGGCGGCGGCTGGCTCTTGAGTTCCTTGACAGCTTTGCGAAGCCTGTCCATGTTGACGACCAATTCACGACGTCGGGCGACCAATGTGTCCTTGGCAAACTTGCTCATCATGCGTCCATTGCGCACCTCAGTCTTGTCCAGCTCCTTGAGCTCAAGATCAAGCTTTGTGTATTCGAGTTCCAAAGCGGTGATTTGTGAGGAGATGGATGGCTCGAGAGCGTTTACAGCCTTACTCTGGGCAGCTTCGCGTGGTTGAGTGCTGCTTCCGTTGGTGGGAGCTGAAGTGTTGACCAAGCCTGGGGAAGGACGCTGAGTGACGTTGAGGTTCGGTGCAGGCATGTACAGACGCATGGCACCATCGACCTCGGTGAGGGGTAGAACAGTGCCGTGGACGATCTGACACAGGTTGCCGTTGATGTCCTGGGCCACGAAACCATCTTCAGTCGCTTTGGTCCATTGTGGGTTTCCAGCTTGGCTGTTCGGAGCGAATTTTATGAGGCCGCCGTTCAGGTTAATGGCACTGTAGCCGTAGCGAGGGTGGCACAGAGGCGATTGCTCGGATGGGACGATGCGTCCGCCAGCAGTGACGCGTAGGTGCTGAGGAGAGCCGTGGGCTTTGACGATGGCCTCGGCTTTCTTCCGCTTCATTGAGGGAGTTGGCGAAGGGCCGTACTTGGTGCTGGCAAACGGTGCCGAGCGGAGTAGCTGATTGTTCGGTGCGATCTCGCCAAGGACGACACTGCTGGTGGGAGCGTCTGCAAGTGACAGCTGTTGGCGCAGAAAGTCGGATGCATTGTTGCCAACGGACAAATTCTCGTTGTTCGAACGTGTGGACGTGATCCGAATGCTTGCCACGGACGGACGAGAACGAAACGACCGCGCCGCGAACGACTTGGACGCACGGAGTACGTGCTCTGTGGGGTGACAGTAAGCATCTTGCCAAGAATCTGATCTGCTGAAGGGATCGTGATAGGAGGTGATGCACTCCACGATTCTGTCCACCGTCGCCATTGCGAATGAGTGTGGATGTGTTGTAGCATGAGACGAGAAAAAACAAGTGAAAAGATATGAGTGAAGTCCGAGGGCAGACAGCGGTCTAGACGTGAGGAAAGATATGCCAAGCCAGGCGTTTGGTTGGGCAAGATATGACAGTGGGTGGTGTGTGTGATCTGCGAGATACCAAGCATACCCTTCACGATCTCGGCATCCTCACCGTCATGTTCCTCAATCGCCTCGCGTAACTTTGGCTGAGAGTGCGTTCCTCGCAGTCGTTGAAGCTCTTCGGCAGAGTAGACCCGGCGGGCCGTCTTCGAGCTCGGCATACTCGCGATCGAGCGCTGCAGGAGTATGCGCAATCCTTGTCTGCCGGGCGATTGGAGTCGGGCACGGGCCGCAAGGAGGGGTGAGGTTGGTCACGGCGGAGCGGAATCGAAGCGCAAGGCGGAGCAAGCTAGGAGCATCACCGGGTCAGCCAATGAGACGGTCAACATCCAGCGAATGAAACTCACCGGTGAAGCTCAACCGATAACCGGTACGCGATGTGGAGGCAATCCGTAGCGACTGCGTGCAGTTGGAGGCGCTGATCAAACAGAAAGCGAGTGTTGCGGCGGTTATGAAGAAGTTGGGAATGGTGGATTTGCAATGAGTGTGTTTTCCAAAGACCGCCGACGGAGTGAGTGTGTGTTGTGGAGATGAAGAGGAGATGGGAGGAGTGCCGATCTGGGGAGAGCGCAGGAGAGAAGTGTTTAGAGGAGGCTATGCAAGGTCGAGCACTGCCTGTTGCGATGCCTGCAGGAACCTTCTTGAGAGATGGAATTGAGGAAGCGGGTGTGGGAGGTGGGATGTTACCCAACACGGCAGGACCAGCTGCCTAGATGAGAAATCTGTAGGCATCCCCACGCGACGAGACTTCGCTCGGCGGATATTTTTGAATTCCGAACAGCAACGTCTACTCACCAGTGCCCGAGACCCAGCATGACACCGTCGCGATAGCCGAAGAGCCGATTTGCCGACTCGGAATTGACCTTTCAATGTCAAAGGACCTGATCGAGGTAGTGTGATTTTCTGCAACTTGTAATTGTCCAGAAATACTGGTGTCGGAATCACGAAGGGTGAACATGCCGATGCAATATGTACGCCAAACCCCAAGACAACCTTGCCTTTCCCCATTCCCTGATGCGCCATTCACCGATGCTGTCTTTTGAACCGAATGCAAATCACTCCATCACTTGTTCTTCGTCTGCTTGTATGTGAACCGCTTCCGAGTTCTGCGGGACTCCGTCAGTGTGCCCTCTTCTTCCTTGCTGAATTCATCGATATCCACTCACGCAGAGAATTCTCCCAGCTTGTGTCCGACCATGTCCTCCGTTATCCGCACATCGTTGTAGATTTTGCCATTGTGGACCTGGAAGACCAGGCCGACAAAGTTTGGTAGAATCGTCGCACTTCTCGCTTGCGTTTTGACCGGCGGTGTTCGTTCACCGGCCTTCGCTCGGATGATGGGGAGACTTTGATGCGATCAGTTGTGGTCATAACGGATGTCGGAAATGATCGTACGGGACAACATGTGGCCCTGCGAGGAGTGTCAGCACCGCTACGTCAGCTTTTCCATTCCACTATCAGAGACTCACCCTTCCACACGGACCGGCGCCCGAATAGCGCTGCTGTGACCTTCATTGCTGCATATGAATGTTGACACTTCGAGGGATTGACGGACAAGATGTGATGTCGAGACGGAAAGAGCGCAGCGGAAGTACCCGCACTTAGCGCCACTTCTTCGCTCGCGTCACTTCGCGTCTCCCCAGGCGGCGATGCGCTCTCGGCCAATGAACTTGTGTTTGAACATTCTCCAAACATAATTCATCTCGCCATTTCTTCAGTCCTTCGCCGTCCAAAGGCAGTCCTGTCTCCTTCTTCTCCATGTCTCCAACAACCTCTTCACTCTGATACCAAACGATCCGTCATTCATCATGCCGGGCCCTCAAGGTATGCGCACATCGCTCAATTCATCAAACGATGCTAATCGAGCTCAGGTCCCGACACGATCCGGATTCTGGTGGCAACGGACAACCATGTCGGATATGCCGAACGAGATCCAATTCGTGGCGATGACAGCTGGAAGTCCTTTGATGAAGTCATGAGGGTTGCAAAGGAGCGAGATGTCGACATGGTGCTCCTTGCCGGAGACCTCTTCCACGAGAACAAGCCATCCCGCAAGTCGATGTATCAAGTCATGCGCAGTTTGCGCGCCAACTGCTACGGCGACAAGCCGTGCGAACTGCAGATGCTGAGTGATGGTAGCGAGCACTTTGCAGGGTCGGTCGTTGATGGAGTTGTATGCTTGAGGACCAGAGACTAACAACGACTCAGTGCCTTCAACCATGTCAACTACGACGATCAAGACATCAACGTTGCGATTCCAGTCTTTTCGATCCACGGCAACCACGACGATCCATCTGGAGAAGGTCATCTGGCTGCCCTGGACATTCTCTCCATGTCCGGCCTACTCAACTACTACGGTCGAACCCCTGAGTCAGACAACATCAACGTCAAGCCAGTACTTCTCCAAAAAGGCAACACCAAGCTCGCACTTTACGGGATGAGCAATGTCCGCGACGAGCGACTGTGGCGCACATTCCGAGACGGCAATGTCAAGTTTTTTCGACCAAGCGCTCAACAAGATGAGTGGTTCAACATCATGAGTGTCCACCAAAACCACCACGCCTACACCGAGACGAGCTACCTACCCGAGAACTTTTTACCCAACTACATGGATCTTGTCATTTGGGGTCACGAGCACGAATGTAAGATCGAACCAGAGACGAACGTGGAGATGGGCTTCAAGGTGATGCAACCAGGATCTTCCGTCGCTACATCGCTGGTGAAGGGTGAAGCAGAGCCCAAGCACATTGCAATTGTGAGCGTCACCGGTGTCGAGCATCACGTCGAACCAATCCGACTGAAGACTGTGCGACCCTTTCTCACTCGCGATATCGTCATGAAGGATTTCAAGCAGCTCCGAGATCTCGCTCATGTCAGGGAAAACAAGACGAAGATCACCTCATTCTTGATGACTGTGGTGGAGGAGCTCATCGCGGAAGCTCAGCAGGAGTGGACTGAGCTTCACCAGCAATCTGAAGAGGACGAAGATGAAGCGGCACCTTTACCACTCATCCGCTTACGTGTGGAGACGACACCGCCGGATGGTGGGAAGTTCGAAACCGAGAACCCCCAGCGTTTCTCCAATCGCTTTCAAGGACGAGTTGCCAACGCATCTGACATTGTGCAATTTCACAAGAAGCGAGCTGTTGTCAGGTCAGGAAAGATGCAGCCAGAGATGCCCGAAGACGGCGTCATGGCCGAATTACAGGCACTTGAAAGCGTCAAGGTTGAGAAACTCGTCAAGGAGTTTCTTGCTGCTCAAGCCCTCACTATCCTCCCGCAAAACAGCTTCAGCGACGCGGTCGGTCAGTTCGTCGACAAGGACGACAAACACGCCATGGAAGAGTTTCTCGGCGACAGCTTGAAGACCCAGCAGGAGAACTTGCTCGCTACCGCCCGCACAGCAGCCGAGGGCGATGACAACGATGATGAGAAGGCAGATGAACTCAACGACGAAGCAATGGCCGAGTTGATCGAGAAGAACCGACTCCTGATGGAAGAGCAGCACTCTAGAGGTGAGCGGCGAATCCGTCGGAAGAGGGGCACTCTGAAGCCAAAACCGCCGACTTGGGACAGTGACATGGAAGGGCCGTGGGAGGATAGCCTGATGTCGTATGCCGTGGAGGACGGTGAAGAGAGCGAGGCAGAAGAGGAGGATGACGATACTCCCACACGACCTGCAAAAGGCAGAGGTAGTCGTGGAGGCCGAGGAGGCAAGGCGACGGCTGGCACCACACGCAAGACGGCCGCGGCTACGAAGAAAGCGCCGGCGAAGAAGGCACAGGCCAAAGCTCCGGCCCGTGGCAAGAAGAAGCAGGCCTACGAAGAAGACGAAGAAGACGAAGACGGCGATGCGATCATGATCAGCGACGACGATGATGAAGAGGAAGAGGAGAGCCAGGGCTTGTTTGTCTCCCAAGCTAGGAAGGCGCCCGCCAAGAAGCCAGCAGCACCACGGGCAGCACGCGGACGTGGAGGTGCAGCGGCAGCAGGTAGGAGTGGCACCCAGGCCACGCTCACCTTTGGCAACAGCCAGGCTCCTTCTACTGCGAGATCGTCAACAATGAGGTCCACTGCTCGACCACAACCTTCGAGGCGTGTCGAGCCTGAGGACGACGAAATCAGCGACGACGACGATGCCTTTGAGCCACCACCAGCTGCTCAGCGGACTGGTCGGCGCTGAATCAGAAGCATTTTATACATTGCGGGAGCATACTCATGGGCATAGCGTGGCGCTGGTGGGATTCAAAAGTGAATGGGATTGTAAGTCGTGTCTCGGCCGTGTCTGGCAAGATACATCAGCTCAAATGTCTAGGCTGTTCTGAACAAAGATTTTAGACATACTCCGATCCGCTCACGTTTCTAGCACCATGTCTCGGTGTGAATGACTCTTGTCTGAGACCTATCATGATGTGTCGTTGCATCGATGTCGTCCGGTTCGAGGCTACTTAAGCATCGAGAGTCCTTCTCCTGTCTATTCTCATTCAAACAGTATCATCCAGCCATCTCATTCAACCACTCCCATTCAAACACATCCTTCCGACTTGCTGGCAAGTCTTCACACTCAACCGCATCCCTCGATTCCTTTGCTCCATCCCGATCAATGGCCAACTACGCACTGCAATACTGCAGCGACTGCGGCAGATGGATGTCGCCCACCGCCTTCCCAGCTTTCAATTCCAATTTCTGCTGGCAGTGTTCCGAAGGCGGTCGTCCCCGTAGCTACTACGAGCCGGAGTACGATTATGGGGCTGGCGCCGACCGCTACGGTGGGGACGAGTACGACGATGACGATGACTACGATGAAGAGAACAAATACAAGGAAGAGGATTACGACAATGACTCCCGTTCCGACTCTGACGACGATTCCGACAGCGAAGACGACGATTCTGATTCCGGCTCTGACGACTCCGAGAGCGAAGAGGAGGGATCTGACGATTCCGGCTCTGACTCTAGCGACGAGGACGGCTCCGGTGACGACTCGGATCCTGGCGACGAGGACGACTTTGACGACCAGGACGCCGACGATCTGGCTCACCGCATCGAAGACATGTTCATAAGCTCTCAGAGCCCAAACCACTGAAATGGAAACGAATAGCCGAGCATGTCTGTCGAGGTCGCATTCAGGGTTACTTGGGCAGCAGCGAAAAGGAGATGCATGAAACCAACACACAGCGCCAATCGCTCGATGCTAGCAAGCTCGCTGATGGCTCGACTTTAGAGATGCGATTCTTTGGCAAGGAGAAGGTGTGTGAATGGAACGCTGCAAAGACAGATTGAGGGCCTCGATGAATGAGCGCGCAAGACAATGTCGAAGCTCAATGTTCGCTTTGATAGCATCGTACGAAGCCTGGCAATGGCAAGTACTGGTAGAATTGCAGCCAAATCTCATTAGTGGAACTCACAGCATCACGCACTCGACAAATGAATCAAGAACTGTCACAAACATTCATTCATTCAATGACATTCATCTCCAGGGTATCCGCAATCATCACCAACAACGTATCACCAACAACGTCAGAATCTGTACACCGCAACCCAGTACAGTCCGCAAAAACTTTCACATTTCGCCTCCCAAAGCATCCCCTCCCATCCCATTTTTCACAACGCCAAACCCGTCCCATCGCCCGTCCACCGGTACAAAGCCAACACCTCCCGCCGTCTCAACTCCCCGAAATCCTCATGTCGACCACGAACCTGCGCCAAAGCCGAGCGCATGACTTTGCGGAAATTGCGCTGCCTCAATGTTAGCATTCTATCTCATCACTTGAGTTCCGTGGATATTTGGAACGTACCTGATACTCCGTGTTCAACGTCACAACACACGCCTCATGCGCCCTCACAATCGTCTCGCAAGCTTTGACCACACTTTGACTCGCTTCAGCCTGCAACTTATCGGCGATCAACAGTAACAAGAAGCTTCCCTGCAGGAGATAGATGCCAAAGAAGAATGGCATGAAGCTGAGATCCGGATCGTACTCGAGAATCTCGTTGATGGCCTCAGCGGCAGACACGGCGTGGCCCGTCGCAGAGATGAACGACTGAGATGATATCCACAGGTCGTTGTCATCGAGAAGAGAGATGGGATCCCACTTCCCGTTGAGAAGGATGTGCATCGTATGCATGAGATGAGTGCCATACGCGAGGATGATTTTCGTCTGCAGAGCGCACTCCGTCAGGCGATTCGGGTTGGAGATGGAGGTATTGGCGGAGCGAGGACTGGTGGTTGCGTCATTACCATTCGTGTCATCGCCTGATGCCTGTTTCGGATCGGGAGGATTGAGATTTCTCGCGGCAAAGTCTTGCAGGCTTTGGCCGTAGGCTTCGAGCTGATTGGAGATCTCGTTGACTTGGTCGTCCCAGTCGGTGCTGTTCTTGAAGCGTAGACCGAAGCGAGGATGATTACGGGCGTGATTGAGGTCGATGATTTCGCCGAGGATTGTCATGAGTGGTAGGAAGAAACCGTACAGACTGTGGCCGCTGCAGTCGAAGCTTGGTCCGCGTCGCCGATAGAATGCAGTCTCGGCGTGGTTCTCGCTTGGGTAGTGATCACCGGCTTGCCAGCTTGCTTCGTTGTCGGGTTGCAGCAGACCGTCGCATTCGATGTCCAGAAGGAACAGTGGACGGTTGTAGCAGATTGCTAGATGTCTGTCCACCATGTATAACAGCCACCATATTCTTCTCCGCTCTTCGCGCTCCTCTTCTGTCACGAATCCAGGCTGGTTCGAGCCCAGACCTCCTGAGCGGTGTGGACCGACTTCACCAGTGGCCTCCGCCTCAGCTTCCGGTCCATCAGGATTATGGCGTTCTGGGTTAGGTGGCAGCTCGCGACCGAGCTTCAGCTCTCTTGCGAGTGACCACGCAGCATTCCACCATCGCAGACTCGCAGCCTTGTATTCACTTGCGGACACTACAGTGGCAAGGTGGAGATATGTCGCAACATCGTCAAGCGCAGCGCTCGCTCCGGGAGAGCCGCCTTCACTTTCGTGAGACTGCCCGGGCAATGCCACTCCAAACCCGCCCAGCGCAACTCCGTTGATCACTGTATTTCCTCCATACTGCTGGCCGTCCAATGGAGTGTGAATAAGTGGTTTGAGCAGTCCTACCGCAAGTTCAAGCAGTTTCTGACAGATCTTACCCCGTGCAGATGGAGAAGAAGTGAGGAATGCTGATTCGCTGGTCTGTGCAGCTACCCATAGCATACTCGCTAAAAGGGCGGGACTGCACGTTCTAGGATTATTCTGTCGCAGGAACGACTTCTTGCGGAACAGGTAGCCGAGCACATAGGGTGAGTGAGGTTGCATGAACACAGAGGAAGCGCTCTGAAAGTATAGATCCAGCAGGTCGCATGCAAGTCCGATTGGTATGATGGCCGAGATGTGAGGAAGCAGTGGTCGAAGAACAGGATACCGAAGAGTCTGATTGGACGGTGGCATCTGCTGCAGGGGAGGGTACAGCGCAGCGGATGGTGAAGGTAGTGGAAGCCAGCCAGGCGAGCCGGCCGCGGGCGATTGGCGCAAGAAGTTCGCTGAGAGCGGAGATCCGCCAAGTTGGTACGGCTGGTTGATGCCCTGTTGACTGCCCGGAGATGCTATGTTGTACGGACTCTCTCCATAGCCTGTTATGGTGCCACCTTGTATCATCGAATGTGGCATCGGGTTCGGTCCAGAGTGGAGGATATTTTGCCCAGAGACCATCGATCCATGATGCAAGATACTACGGTGGTAGTCGTCAATACTTCCGTAGTCGCTGATGCCCATTGACATCCCGCGTTCCTGCATTGGAGCGACCGGAACTCTTGGTGCAGGCAGGCTGCCCACGGCCGACGGCTGCTCCAATGAGTTGATTCGCTGCACCGCTCTGTCTCCACCGTTCGCGTCTCCGAGGGGACCTCCAGTGATGCTTCCGCCCGTCGGCTCGAAGCCTGCTCGATTGAGTCCTGAATGTGCAGCTTGCTGACTTGCACTCGAAGACGTCCTCTGCTGAGGCGGTGGCTGAGGCGCCTGGAAACTTGCGCTCGACCGTCTTCGCTTCACGCCGAAGCGCATTTCTGACTTTGACTCACTCAAAGGTGCTCCCTCCGAGTGCTCGTTGGCCGACGTTGGACTGTTGTCGGTGCCGTCTCCCGCCGCCGCTGCTGCCGCTTGCTGTGCTGCGACATCCTTCCTGGACGCCTTCCCTCTCTTCTTGCGCTCGCGGGCATACTCGCACGTGAGCGCGAACTCGACACAATGTGCACAGGGTGTCTTGC
This sequence comes from Zymoseptoria brevis, assembly GCA_000983655.1. Taxonomy (NCBI): domain Eukaryota; kingdom Fungi; phylum Ascomycota; class Dothideomycetes; order Mycosphaerellales; family Mycosphaerellaceae; genus Zymoseptoria; species Zymoseptoria brevis. Next base: position 45,946 of record JYJE01001218.1, read on the forward strand.
CGTCGCACTTGGTCCGCAGCTGATTGCACTGGTCGCACGCTCGGCTTATTCGCTTGCGCACAGGTTGATTTGTCCCACTCGCAGACCGACCACTTTTTTCCGGAGTAGTATTGCCTTCCGCCGCTTGCATGTCTCTGATGTCTACAGTTCCACTGCCATTCGTGTGATTCGAGCTCGGCCTTTGCTGGCTGTTCATTCCACCGCCGTTCTGTTGCTGCTGCTGCTGTTGTAGCTGCTGCATAGCATAGTGCGAGCCTTCGGCCAGCGCATCCAGACCATTGGTGGCCATGGTGTGGGTCGAGGCGCCTGGAGCACGCGCGTTCGTATACGATGTGCCGATATTGTTTGGAAAGAAGCGGTTCTGGCTGGTGGACAGCATTCTCACGGTCCCACGGTAGCGAACAGCGTCGATCGATCTCGCGTGGGTTCGCTCAGCTCATGGGCGACGGCGTCTCTCTTCCCTCTGCAGCATGTTGTTCGGTATGAATCGTGAGCTCGTCGTCGGCGTGAGTAGATACAGGAGCTTGTAGCACAGGACACGCTCAAGGAGATGTCATACGCAGATGACGGTGAAGAGAACGGACGAAACAACAAGTCAAAAGCGGAGTTTAGACCGATCAGTGGTTTGTGGTTGGAAAGGCGACTCGGACGGCCCTGCGTCAATGGAAGCTCGCGCTGGACAATTAACCCCACCTCACCTCCACACTTTCGGCCAAGGGTTCGGGCCCAATGGGGAAGAAGCAGAGCGAACAGGGATATGTCAACCACGACTCATCACGAGGAGGTGTGGAGGGATGAGGGCTTCGCATCCATACACGAGATGTCAATTTTCCGAACTTTCCGCCATTAGAGGGGATGGACATGGTCTCTGCCGACTAGGAAGCACCCCAGGCTACAAGGCTGTCTCGTCTGTCGAAGGATATAATACACCCGACTTTACGACCATGCACAACGATGGACGAAGCGACGAAGGGAAGAACACGCGTGCATCCACAACCTGCAGGACGGCAGACCTGACCAAAAGGCGTCTTCCATGTGACGCCAATCAATCTATGGAGCTCGTCCCGCACGAGGCACATCTCCGACCGATTAATCCTAGGCAAACAGTGGCATGAACGTCCTGTCATGATGACCGCTCCAGCGGAGCCGAGACCTGACCATCCATCTCATCGGTCAGCAGACGACTCTGTTGTATTGAGTATCAAGCAGGTTCCTCGCATGAGAACCTAATAATAAGCTAGATGCAACTCCCGACTGAGAGGTTTGCATTTGCCGTCTTGTTGGATAAATTGGCACGTGGCAAGATTGTCGAACGCCACGATCGCCACCGCGATGCAATTGGTTCTCTGCACTGCTCTCGAGACCATCAGAAGAACGCGATGCACACTTGCGTGCTGTGTGGCGCAACCTTTGTTCTTCTCGAACATCGAACGAAGCAGACATGCATTTCTGTGCTCCAGCTGCCTCCGGCCCTGTGTGTACCAGCCGCAGGGTGTCGCACCCAGATCGAAGTATGTAACATTCACGGATAGAGTCGCATTATGATCGAAGTCATGCGAGGGAACGGTGTCTTGCAAGTGTTACAGGTCTCCGAGGGTATGCATCTACATTCCTCCCCATTCGATACAGAAGGCACGCACGTTGCCTGATTCACTGTCACTGGCCTCTTTCTTCGGCTCTTCTCCACCAACCAAAAAGCCCTTCTTGACTCCCGTACCCAAGCGACCACCGCCGACGAGGTCGAGAAGGTCGAACTCCTGATCCCAAGACATGCCATTGCACAAAAAGTGTGAGTGGAAGCGAAGCGGGTCGCCGGGATAAGCCATGTATTGACAGCCAAATCGAAGACCTGGCGCCATGAAGTAGCCTTTCTCATGCAGATTCTTGTACACGGGATATGAGTCAGGAACTCTGGGAAGCTCCAACGACTCTCGATTGGTCGACGGTTGCGCTTGCAGAGGAGGATGCGAGGTCGTTGGCGTGATACCATATGGCTCCAGGCCTGCTGAGCTCTCGGTCGTTGAGATGACAGAGGGAGCTGCTTTGGGAGGTTCACTGGTGGGAGGCGGCCCGAAGAAGGACTCCTCGTCACCGGCTCCAACGGGTGGAGTCGGTGGAGCAGAAGCGGTGGCCGAGCCGACTCTTCTTGCCACAGGCCTCTTCTTCCTGTTGGGATCTGGCGTGAACATGTCGTCCGGTATGTCGTTCCAATCTCCGCTGGCCGCTCCCAACTTCTTCAGCGCTGCCTTTCTCCTGTCGTCGCTCTTCTTGGCGGCATCGGCTGCTGCGCTCAACCCTTGCTTTCGCAAAGCGGCTTGAAACGCTTTCCTTTCCTCCGCAACGAGGCCGCCACCGAGAAGGCTCCGCTTGTGCTCAGCCACGTCGTCTACAATGTATGCCACCTTTTTCTCGACCAGCAGACGTGCTTCTTCCGGCATGAGCTCGAGAGGCAGACCCAGGAACACGTTCTGCTGGGATGCCTGCGGGAGCGTGCCGATGAGGACACCCGAGATGTTGTGTTCCCTACGCAGGTACGTGACGACGTTGACATCGTACAGCATGTATCGGTGGGCGACTTTGGAGATGGCAATCGGCTCGGAGACAGTTGTTGACCCGTTGGCCGCGGCATTCGTGCTTGCTGCCATGGCTTCGTGGGTTGTGTGTAAGAGCTAAATGTCCAGTCAGTTCATGGTCGGTTCCAATGAGCGAATGCGTTGAGTATCGTGAATCGAGAGTGGATATCATAAAGAGCATAGCAATTTTTCTTCGTCAAGAGCGTGTAGCTTCAGGGGATTGACAGATTAAAAGTTTCTTAATCATTTGACTGAGGGTGTGTTGATGGGAGAGAGGAGTGGTGGCCATACCTGTTGTAACGCTCGTGTTGTCAAACGACGAGCTGCTGTGGTGTGTTCAACTCATTGTGATGGTGAGGCTGGCAAAGGATGGGCGATGAATTGTGTCAAAAAGCCATGTCTTACTTTCTAGCGCCAAGGACGCTCGGACGCAGCTTCCTCGACTGAAAATCTTCGCATTTCGCGGCTTCGTCTTCCACTTCAACCTCATTCTATACGACAAAATCATCCACGCGGCGCATCAATGATGTTTTCTGCATCTTCAGCACGCGCAATCTTGCCGACGAACTTCATGGAAGCTGCATTTATTACGATGTGATGAGCTGACATGTCTCAGCCGCGCTGGGCTTCATCGCTCCGTGCCATGGTATTGAACTCGATATTGTGTCGACCACGCCTTGGTTTGTCGCCTGATGCTTGGTCCCAGTGAGGCATTGGTAAGTCTACCACCTTTCCACAAGCCTCTCCCGAATGATGAGCCTATCACAACCGTTCTGGAGACACTTCATGATCTACGAACAAACATGCATCACCATCTGACTCTTCCTCTTTTCCGCCACTTCGATGAGCAATCTACATCGGCACGCGACCAATACTGACAGTGTCCAAGGCATCCATTCAGACCTCTGCGAAGACACATACCCCGCAACACGGGTCCCGCTTGCTTTCGACGGTACGTTTGAGCAATTTCCTTCCCTCCTTTTCATGATGATCGGTTTTTCCAGTTCTGCTACCGAAGCAAAACATTATGTGGATATTGTACCTTTACCAAAACTTTGTCTGATCCGAACTATATCTTCAAACTTCATTCTTGCACGCATTTGATGGACTTTGGCTAATAGAAGATGCCATAGATCCGTCAACTCGGACATCGATCAACGCGCACACGACCGCCACCCGCACCTCCCGCACACATGGTAAGTCGACCTCGAGTCTTCAAGCCCTCACCACAAAGATGATAGCACAGTCTTATCCATTCCACGAACCCTTTGGTAGCATCACCTTCCGAGTCCTCCTTCCTTATACCGTACCGTCAAAGTCTCGACCGAGGCGGGATGATCGGTTGTGGAGTTGTGGTAAGCATGCAAAGCTTCGGTTGAGCATGTGATGCCGCGTAATGGGACTTCAGAGCATTAAATCACACTGTCCGTCTTGGACTTCGTGAGGAGATGCCGGCGGGTGGGCATGCGTAAAAACGGCTTGACTGAGACCCGACGAACATTCACCATTGATCAAGCACTACTGGCTTCTTCAAACATGCACTTACTTCTGCATCATAGATTTCAATTCGACCGTCGTCTCGACCTGGTGAGCACTGCTCACTCATTGTGGCATCCCGTCCATCGATGCTTGCATGGCACCAGACTTTAGATGATCTACTTCTCCTCAGGTAAGGCGTGAATGTGATTTGTCTGGTGGCCATGCCTGGCCCACTCTCGACTTGGTCTCTACAGGTGTCGATGAATTGTATTTTCGCTGGCCTTCCAAAGGCTTCCACACTCCGCACGCTTCCGGATGGAGATTCATCTACTCAGCACACACAGTACTGTAGCATGTGGGAGTTATAGGCCTAAGGCGTCCACAAACGCCGCATATGTACAGCATTCAACAACACACAACTTGAAGTCCACTTGCTTCGTCCGGCAACATCGTAGGCGTGCCCTAGCATTCAACAATGCCCCGTGTGATCTCAAGCCGGAAGATCTGCGTTTGAACGGTTGTGGCTGTGTGGCGTCTTCATGAATATGTTTGAGTTTCGGTAGAAGCTTTGTGGAAAATGTTTGGGCTCGTCATCAGAATATCCCGTTCCATCTGTCTCGACAATCATGAACGATCCTTGTGGCTTCGCGCATCAGTCGCGCTGCTTCGAAGCGGCGGGTTACTATCGTTGTAATGACCTGCTGTTATCGTAGAGTTGAGGATACATGAGGCGGATTTCTCACGTTTGGTTCTGTCGACAGGGGTCAGCTCCTGAAACGTTTGAACGCTCCGGTGCAAGTTGTTCCGTACCTGATATTTCGACAACACCACATCCACGCCCACACCTGACTCTCTCGCTCGATTCCACTTTGCAGGAGAACTGACTCGAGACCGCACGCGACTCTCATCGACTAGAGGCGTTCGCAGAAGTAAAGAGAGCACGCGACGCCAACAAGTGCGAGCCGCCCTGGAGGACGCGCAATCGCACGACCCGAGACATCCTCGACCCTACGACGACCGACCGCCTCGCACACTACTCAGAGGCAATTGGCGAGCCACTGTATGAGCCAACAGTCATTTATGCTTTGCGCAATTTCCATAAACTCTACGACATATGCTCCCCTCTTATGTCTCGTCGGCCCAGCAAGAGAAGATGAACAGGCATGGATATGGAGGCAGCAATGGCACACCGCGAGGAGCTGGAGCATACCCCATGGGGAGCAACAAATCCGGATTCAGCATAAGGCCGGACAAATATGAAAAGTGAGCATTTCGCAGGAGAGAATATGCTGGATTGGGTGCTGACATTTTGAAGATACCAGCCACGGTCATCCCGGAGTTTGTCCTTGCGGCGAAGAAGTACGCTTCTGCGAGTCGGCGGCGCATGTACGCTGCTACTCATACTGATGATCTTGTTCCCATCCCTTCGACCGGGTTTCCTCGTTGCGCCGCTTTCGATGGGCCTCTTATCCAGCGGCGATCCATTCCAGCTCGAGACGGTCCGATACTACGATCTCTCCCATGTCGGCGGAACGAGTCGCGGCTGGGAACGGGAAGAGCGAATACTCTTGTGTGCTCCGCTCAGAGATGCAGCACCGCATCTTCCGATGTTCTTCTCACATCTACGGAATCTCACCTACCCGCACAATCTCATCGATCTGGCCTTTCTGGTTGGAGACAGCAAAGACAACACACTACCTATACTTTCAGATCTACTGGCGGAACTGCAGGCGCAGCAGGATCCCAAAATGGCATTTGGGGAGATATCGGTGATTGAGAAGAATTTTGGACAGAAAGTCAATCAGGATGTGGAGAGTCGACATGGCTTTGCCGCGCAGGCCAGTCGGAGGAAGAGCATGGCACAGGCACGCAACTGGCTGCTTTCGGCGGCACTGAGGCCTACACATAGTTGGGTATATTGGAGAGACGTGGATGTGGAGACGGCGCCGTTCACGATTTTGGAGGACTTGATGAGGCATAACAAGGATGTCATTGTCCCCAGTACGTATTGCAGGGGGATCAGGAAGTGGATAATACTGACCGCAGAACAGACGTCTGGAGACCGCTACCGGACTGGCTGGGCGGAGAGCAACCGTATGATCTCAACAGCTGGCAGGAGTCTGAAACGGCGCTGGCGCTCGCGGAGACTCTCGATGAGGATGCAGTCATTGTGGAGGGATATGCCGAGTATGCTACCTGGAGACCGCATTTGGCATACCTTCGTGACCCATACGGCGATCCAGACATGGAGATGGAGATTGATGGGGTGGGAGGTGTCAGCATCCTGGCAAAAGCGAATGTCTTTCGAAGTGGCGTGCACTTCCCAGCTTTCAGCTTCGAGAAGCACGCGGAGACTGAAGGGTTTGGCAAGGTGAGATCTTGCCTGAAAGCATTATACGGCGCAGCATACTGATAACTTGAACGCACAGATGGCCAAACGCATGAAGTTCTCCGTGGTCGGACTCCCTCACTACACCATTTGGCATTTGTACGAACCTAGCGTGGACGACATCCGCCATATGGAGGAGATGGAGCAGGAGCGCAAACAGCGCGAAGCAGAGGAGAAGCAGAAGAAGGAACGCGCGGAGAAGATTCAGAACCAGTTCGAGGTGGCAGCGGACAAGACCCAATGGGAGAAGGACAAGGAGCAGATGAAGGGCATGACTGAGGCTGAAGCTGCCAAACGAGCTGCCAAATTGGCCGCGCGGAAGGCTGAGGCGGTTGTCGACAGAAGCTCTGGCGGTCAACATGCACCCGAGAAGCAAGCCGAAGAGGCTGCACCACAGAAAGCAGGATGATGGAAGGTAGAACTCGGTGAGGAGCATCCGGCTTCTCCGCATCACGTTTCCTCGATTCGAATCTTGAGCTCGAGTCACCCGAATAGACAACGTGGCCACTGGACTGGTGGACCACCGCCTCGACCTGTGTCCTGCAATGGGTGCGACATCGAGGGCCGGTCGAACGAAGACCACGTTGCGGTCTGCGAGGCTGAAACCGCATTCGTGGACAGTCCAAGGGCAGCCTCAGCGTATACTTGAACGAACACGATGGTGGAGAATATGGAGAGAAACATGAGCAATCGAGGGCAGATCACAATGCTTTGCGGCAATGGGTGTTTCGGGCATGGGACATCATAGCGGAGCATAAGCCTACACATGGCTGAATAGATGACTTAGAACGTGTTCGGATCGTACAAAAGAAGTTCAAACTGATGATCTCCTTCACGGCTGTAGCCTTCTTGCATGCATGTGTCGTGTGCTCGTTGATCTGCAAGACTAACAGCTGTCTTCGGCTGATCTCCACGATCTTGGCGCGTGTTGTTCAACCCCATGCTTCACGGACTTGAGGCTTGTTTCCGCTCTCTACCTTACTTGACTTTCTACGACTCCAACACAATCGTCCGGAAGGAGGTGGTCAGGTCCTCGCGAATGATAAATGGCTTGTACTTCGTCAGTGCAATAGAACACGGCATCACGCGCCCGGAGAAATAATACAGACCCCCCCAAAGCCGAGACATTGAGCTGAAGAGGCCTATCTGGCCACTCTCGAACGATTGACCTGCCCTTGCCACGATTTACTACTACCATGGCGGACAACATACTGGAAGGCCAGCGGGCTATCACCGTCGCCATCGATCCTGTCGCATTGGTCGTCACAGAATGTATCACCGTCACCTCCGCCATGCGCAAACATGCTCGATGGGCGCACTCTTCCATATCCTCCATTCTCGGGGGCAGCAACTCTCCTCGAACCTCCACAAGCGAATCCCGCGACACGAATCACATCCGAAATCGAGCTAGCAGCAAGATTGATCTAATTGAAGACGGCGGACTACTTTCCTCTCGATGGGGCCTTCGCGGCAAGAAGGGGCAGAGCATGCAGGACAACCCATTGATGAGTGCTTTCGCGAAGCTACGCGCGGACCTGAAGCATTGCAAGGATATACGAGAGTTCGATACGCCGAGTCTTCTGCAGCCGTTCCTGCAGGTCATTCGAAGCTCGAGTACGACCGCTCCAATCACCAGTCTGGCCCTCATTGCGATCACCAAGATGCTGGCTTATAACGTTGTGAATCCGAGGAGTCCAAACTTCAGTCATGGCATGCAGCTGCTGGCGGCAACTGTCACGCACTGCCGATTCGAGGGAGACAATAGCCCGAGTGATGAGGTGGTGTTTCTCCGGATATTGAAGTTGATGGAGGATATGATCTGTGGGTCTTCGGGAGAAGTGCTGGGTGACCAGAGTGTCTGTGAGATGATGGAGTGCGCGTTGTCAATCTGCTGTCATCTGAGAATGAGCGAGGTCTTGAGACGAAGCGCAGAGATCAGCATGGTTACAATGTGTCAGACCATCTTTGGCAGGCTCAAGACACTGGAAGCAGAATTTGGAGAAGAGCTGAATACCATGGAGGACTCAGTACCGCAGCAGGATATGGACGCCGCGAAAATCGACTCGTCGCCGAATGGAGATCATGGACCGGACTCGATGAAGCAGATGCGGACAAATTCGAGCTTGGAGGTCGCTGCGAGCAATACAGACCGATCGTCAATTGATGCGAACACCAGTCAGCTTGATCTGTCAAGACCAGAGGGGGAGGATGGAGAAGTGATCGACGTGAAGCCGTATGGACTGCCTTCGATAAGAGAGTTGTTTCGAGTATTGTCTGATCTTCTGGACCCACACGATCGTCAAAGAACCGACACACTCCGCGTCATGGCTTTGCGAATAGTCAATGTCGCCTTGGAGGTTGCAGGTCCGAGCATCGCAAACCATCCAAGTCTGGCGTCTCTGGCAAAGGACACCATGTGCCGAAATCTCTTCCAGCTGGTCCGCTCAGAGAACATTGCCATCCTGCACGAGTCGCTTCGAGTTGCCGGAACTTTGCTTGCGACTTGCAGAAACGTGCTTAAACTTCAGCAGGAGCTCTTTTTGTCATACATTGTCGCCTGTCTACATCCTCGAGTCCCAATCCCAGATGAGCCAAATATCGACCCGTCACTGTACGCCGGAGTACCACAAGCTCCTACACTGGTACGGCCCCAAGCGGCCGGGCCTGCTGCAACTCCCAGTAGTGGTCGCTCGACGCCTGTCCCCGTTCGAGATCGACAAAAGCTGGGCATGGAAGGCGGATCTCGCAAACCTGATGCTCGGGAGGCTATGGTCGAGAGCATCGGCGGTCTTGTGCGCGTTCCGAGTTTCATGGCCGAGCTTTTCGTCAACTACGACTGCGAGGTTGACAGAAGCGACTTGTGCGCAGACATGGTCGGCTTGCTCTCCAGAAATGCTTTCCCAGACTCGGCGACGTGGAGTACAACGAACGTGCCGCCTCTTTGCCTAGACTCGCTGCTAGGATATGTTCAATCCATCGCCGAGCGAATGGACGAGATACCAGTCGTGGAAGGTCTTCCTGATAAGAAGGAGCTGCAAGACCGCAGAAGACAGAAAAAGGTCATCATCAAAGGCGCCAGCAAGTTCAACGAGAATCCAAAGGGAGGGCTGGCATATCTCGCTGCGCAAGGCATCATTAGCGATCCAACCGATCCACATTCCGTGGTGAAGTTCCTCCACGGCACAACTCGAGTAGACAAAAGGGTTCTCGGCGAGTACATCTCGAAGAAGTCCAACGAACCCATTCTTGACGCATTTATGGATTTGTTCGACTTCAAGGATCATCGAATCGATGAAGCGCTTCGGCAATTGCTCAACAGCTTCCGTCTACCTGGAGAGGCTGCACTCATCGCGCGAATTGTGACAGTATTCAGCACGAAGTACTTTGAAGTCGCGAAACCCGAGCACATTGAGGACATCGACTCGGTCTTTGTGCTGACTTATGCGATTATCATGTTGAACACGGATCAGTACAACCCCAACGTCAAAGGCCAGAACCGGATGAAGTTTGAGGACTTTGCTAAGAACCTGCGCGGCGTCAATGGTGGTAAATCGGACTTTGACCAAGGACTTCTTCAGGAGATCTACGACGCCATTAAGAGCCGCGAGATCGTTCTTCCCGAAGAGCACGAGAACAAGCACGCCTTTGAGCACGCTTGGAAAGAGCTGCTCGTCAAGACCGCAACCGCCGAGGATCTGGTCATCTGTGAGACGAACCTGTATGATGCGGACATGTTCTCAGCTACCTGGAGACCGATCATCGCGACGCTGAACTACGTCTTTGTTTCGGCGACCGAAGATGCGGTCTTTCAGAGAGTCATTGCTGGCTACAATCAGTGTGCGCAGATCGCGGCCAAGTATGAGATTAGCGAATGTCTGGATTACATCATCTTGTCGCTGGCGAAGATCAGCTCGCTGGCAACTGAAACGCCCCCAAGCACCAGTCTGAATACTGAGGTCCAGGCGAGTGGGAAGAGCATCATGGTCAGCAAATTCGCAGTCGATTTTGGTAGGGACAACAAGGCTGAATTGGCGACCTTGGTACTCTTTCGAATCATCAACGGGCACGAGGGTGCAATTCGGGATGGATGGACACACGTACGTTTTGGCGCTCATTGGGACATTCACCATTTGCTAATGCTCTTGCAGATCGTCAGAATCATTGTCAATCTCTTTGTCAACTCTCTGATTCCGACATCATTCACCTCCATCTCACGCGATCTGGATCTCCCTGCTATACCTCTGCAATCTCCGGCACAAGTCATTGAGCGCAATGAGAAATCCACGGATGTTGGACTCTTCAGTGCATTCACAAGCTACGTCAGCAGCGTCATGAACGATGAGCCGCCGGAGCCAAATGAGCAGGAAATCGAGGCAACGTTGACCACCGTCGACTGCATCAATGCTTGTCACTTCGAAGAGATACTCGGGAACGTCAGTGAGCTACCAGTCGCGTCACTCAAGTCGTTGACCATGTCACTGCTCGCGCACCTGCCTGAGCAAGATTCTCCCAGGGTAATATCGGTCAAACCAGAGCTCCCGTCACCGCGCACGAACGGCACGAAACCGTCAGCAGACCAGCCGGAGTACAATCCGGCAGTTGTCTATGTTCTTGAATTGGCGACGATACTAGCATTGAGGGACGAAGAAACGATCAACACTCTAGGCGCCGACGTCGCCGAGGCACTGCAGAGTGTGATTGGAGATTCTGGTCGATTGCACCCAGTCGCGCTGAGCAGGACAGTGTTCTATCTGCTCAGTCTTCTTCGAGCAAGCAACGACCACGGTTACATTCGCGCACCGGTCGTTCTGCACGGCATTTCGAGCTTCCGCCAAGAGGTTCTGAAGCAGTGCGCTCAACCCGTACTGAAAGGTCTCCATGGCTGCATCAGTGGCCCTGCCGAACTCAAGAACGATTTGGCATCAAGTCCAGATTTCTGGGCGGTGCTTCACAACTTGCAACCACAACCCGATGCTGCAGCTCTGGTGTTCCAGATCTCGGAGTCTGTTGCAGACGGGCCGCACCCTGCAATCACGCCGGACAATTACGATGCCTGTGTCGCTTTGCTCAATGCGTTTGCCACTGCCGGAAGTGTCGGCGCCGCTCGAGAACAAAAATCGGGCAAGCGTGGCTCGCGACAAGCATCACCGCCGGAAAAGCCGGCCAAGAAAGACGAAGCGGTCGCGAGAGGCACGCGCGCCATCTCCATCGTTTCATCGCTCGCCCGCCGCGTGCCGGTTCTGATCAAGCAGTCACAGCTTGAGACTAACGAGGCATGGAGAGCGTACTGGTCGCCCATCTTCCGCTGTCTAGCCACCCAATGCGTCAATCCCTGCCGCGAGATCCGCCAGCAAGCATTTTCTTCCCTTCAACGCTGCTTGCTCTCCTCTGAACTCGCCTCTCCCGATCACAACGAATGGACGAATATCTTCGGCGAGGTCCTCTTTCCTCTCATCAACCAACTCCTCAAACCCGAAGTCTACCAGACCGACCCTGCTGGAATGGCCGAAACCCGCGTGCAGGCGGCACAACTTCTGTGCAAGATCTTCCTCCACTATCTTGTACTTCTCAGCGAGTGGGACGGCGTGCTCGACCTCTGGATCAAGATCCTCGCCATCATGGATCGATTTATGAACTCGGGTCAAAGCGACATGCTGGTCGAAGCCGTACCGGAGTCGCTGAAGAACATTCTGCTGGTCATGAGCAGCGGCGGACAGCTTGCTCCGCCGCCCGCTGATGGCGACAAAGACGAACGTTCAGAGACACAGCAAGAATTGTGGGCAGAGACTTGGGAGAGGCTGCACAAGTTCCTACCAGATCTGATGCCGGAGGTCCTTCCTGAGGCGCCCAACAAGCCAAATTCTGCGAATGTCGTTGTTCCTGTGAAGACCGAGACGGAGGAAGAGGCGCCCAAACTGAATGCTTCGAACGACGCCGAGCCGACCGCTGCATAGCGGTACCAGACTTGGTCATGCGGGAACTGTACAAGAGCGGGATTTTGCATAGCGAGGGCGTTGGTCACCGCAAATAGATGATGATGGGGCGACGGTCTTAGCGTAGGATATGTAGAATAGTGAACGAAATACTCGTTACCATCTTGCGACAAAGAGCGCTGTTGTTCTGCTTTCCTGTATGCTGTATGTGGCTTCTCCTGCCCACGACTATTATAGTGGTATCAATGTGGTAATCTACTTCCTCCTATTCCTCTATTCATACAGCTTCTGGGTGATGCGATTGAGCGCCTAGCTCAACAGTGATGCGCTGGTCTAGGCCCTCACCGATGCAGCACATCATCTATATCCATTCTCCGTCTCTTCTTTGGCGACTCCTGTCTGCCATCTTCGTCTGACTCGCTCCGTCGCAGCGGCGCCTGTCCCGTCGGGAGTGCAGCAGAAGGGCCCGCGGTTGGATATGGGCTTTGCAATGGCGTTCGATTTCCCACGATCGGCGGTAGCTGTAGACTTGGTGGAGGTGCGGGCGCCGCTTGATTCTCTCGTGAAGAGGCGCGTGGCGTGAACGCCGTTGTTTCTGTCGGCGGTTCTGCGATGGAAAGTCTAGGCGTGCCTAGAGGAATGGTCTGGTAAGATGGGTAAGCTGATGCTTGTGAGACCTGTCGATGAGTCGGTGGCATTGGAAGATGTGGCGGCGGATATGATCTAGGCGCCATTTGCTGTACTGCAGGACGATTTGTCTGCGGCGTGAGTTGTGCGGGTAGCATTGGAGTTTCGGTATATGGTACGAATCCTGCTCGCTGTGGGCGATCAGGTGGCGAAGTTCGCATGCTGCGGCTGTCCAGAGGACTTCTCCTGAAGGCAGGAGGGTTGATCAGAGGTTGTGCAGGCATTTCCACTGGCCGAAAACTTGGAAGCGTTACCGCGACGAAGTATGCGTTGGCCTTTCCCAGTCGAATGCGTGCCGGAAATGGTGCTTCTGATGGCCCTCCTTGTAGTCGATGCCACGTGTACGTGCGGTCGTCAAAGCCGTGGGTGTACCGATTGACGTCCAATTCGGAAGCACCGCCAAGAGGATCGTGACCTTGTTGCATGATTGGAGGCATGTACACAGGTTCTCGTGCTTCTCGTTCTGCTCTTAGACGGTTCCGAAGGTTGAAGAAGCTTTCGCCATCCACGAAGCCCGCAAGGTCGCTGATCTGCCTGCCAGTTGCATCGCGTCCACCATTCATTATCTGCCGGAATGGACCGTTCGCCTTGATCACGAGTAGATCCATGTCTAAGTAAGCGGTAGGAACTTCATATCTGGCTGTGGTGCTGGTGGGCTCATACCCAAAGGCAGTTTGTAGTGTAGTTTGCTGTCGTGGGAAGTGGTGCGGCGGGCTCCGTTCAAACGCTGAGCCTTCGCTGCCTTGTGAGCAGATCGAGCGGAAAGACTCTGTACGCCGATGTCGAGGGGCAGCAATTGGTCGTGATGGAGCGATAATGTTTCCCGCGGCGATCGTCGAAAATGACCGAGATTGTGATGCTAATTGCTCGGCCTTGAATTCGCCCTCCTCGCGTAATCGCGGTCGGCCGCGCTTTTTGTGCTGCACGTCGACGCAACTATCCTGATGTACGTGTCAATGTAGGCCGGCGAGTAGTAGAGGCGTGAAGGGCGCGTACCTGCTTTCCAGAAGCGACACAACGCGTGCACGGGCGGCCAACATCGCAGCTGAGGTGTGCTCTTTTGCAATTGATACATGCCGAAGCTACGTGGGCTTTCGACTTGCGCCCTCCACGCGAACTTGCTGAGTGGTGAACACTTGATGTCGAGGACGCTGACTGTGCGGAAGGTTGCGAAGTTGGTTGCAATGAACAAGGTCCTGGTTGAAATGTAGACGGTCCTGGTATGTTGTGACTAGCTTGTTCTTGTCGGTGAGCGGATGGCATGTGGAGCGCATGGCCCGAGAGAGGCCTGTCGATCTCGTAGTGCCGTCGTATAGGATCGTAAAAGGGTGAAGCAGGTGCAGTCGCCGCGATCGCTAGCGTAGACATTGGAGACGGACTACTGCGAGGAGCTGAACTTGTAGAGACTTGCGCGTCGCGGATGGAAGAGACAGGTTCATGATGAGGTATCCTCGGTGGGGATGGAGGGTTTGACATCGACGACAGAGGATCTGAAACCTTTCCGCAGCGAACCAGACGGATGAGTAGGCGTAATTTGCGTTTCACGCTGTCCAAAGATCCGCCGCCGAGGTGCTCTTTGAGTGAGAGACAGAATGCAATGAACGGCACGGTCCCGTCAATCATCGCTCCCGTCAGACCCAGCCTGGACTGAGCCTTGAGCAAGGGGAATATTGCCGTTTTCTCCGAGATATGAGTTGCGTGGTGGGATGAGCGCGGTAGCTTCAGAGTATTGACATGTAGTACCGAAACTACAACGTTTGTCTTGTGCGATACCAGGCGAAGGAGAGTCAGTTCGTAAATGGCGCCCGCAAGCGGTCAACGAAGTGAGATTGAAGCGTCAGCTTGTTGGTGGTATCTCATGGTATTCGTTCGGAGGCCCCCTCGGGTAAGGTCGCGGCCTAGTTTTGCTGGTACCAAAAGTCCGACCTAGTGGCCGGGCCTTTTTTGCGATGATGGATGTGAGACTTTCGTCAGTGGTGACAATTTCTTGAACAGCATCCGCGAACTGTGAGTTTTGCGGCGTAGAAGCAATCGCGACAGTGTCCTGAGCGGTTCAGGAAAAGACATCCGAAACACCTTCCAGTGCATAATCCATGCAGTCAAGCGCAACGGCTTGGCTGCGAGCTTTCAGTGCAGGAGCGGACCGCAGAATAGCCAGCCACGATCGGGTGGATTGATGTGCTGCTTCCAGATCGAAGCTTCGACCAGAGGTCAACGAGTCGTAGTGCCGGTCGGCGTAGAGGCTGATTCCACGTGGCTATGCTGAAAGATGGCTGCTCGTAAGTCCAAAAGGGCAGATCATTGTGCTCCGGCTTGTGCTCTGAGACACTCCCTCTGAGATGAGCTGCGGGCTTAAGCAGAGTTTTCGGAAAACGTTGGCGATAACGTTGGTACTGTGTATACAGATCACATCAGCCGGACATGCTGAAATCGTGCTTAGCGAGGCTTGACCCGGTCAACATGTCCCGACAGACCTTCGGCGATGTTCAATGCATTGCTATTTGCATCGTTCTCGATTGTGGGCGCAATGGCTTCCGCTGACAGGATTCCGCGGGGCCGAAGCTCCCATCATATTTTACGCAGCCACACCTCCGACGCCGCAGCACGCATCTTGCGCTGAATAATGTTCCAGCACAGTCTTAGACAACCCATTGATACACCGAAGCGTTCGAATACGAAGAAGTCACCTTCTGGGTTGGCATCGTCGAGGAGGACTTTGCATTAGACAAAGTGGCTGGTTTCAACGCTCAAGACGATTGATCGCCAACGCTTTTCAACGGCTATGAACGGCGCTTCGAGTCGCACTTTCCGGCCTGCGAGCGATTTGCAGAGATTGAAACGACGATGATGATGAGACGGAACCTGTCGGCCATCTTGCAACGCACTGTGGCGCCAGTATCTTGCGACTTGGTCTGGCATGGGATTCGGGGCGACTCGATCGCATCCATGAGGTCGTGCTAGAACCAATCATAACACGAGCGCCCGGAGGCTTTCAGCATGCTTACGTCGCTTTCATCCGCCGTGAGTGCGAAGGAATGGAGTCCGGAGCGAACCATCCTCGTGGGTCCAGACGTATGCACACCGGTGGACGCAACAAATGGGGCGGTACCTGGGCTACGACTTTTGCCGATATGCACAGTACGAGGGCGTCCAGATCTCCGGCGTACTCACGGAAATCCCAGGATCAATCTGCAGGTGAGAGGAGCCGAAGGCTGAGGCCCGAAGTCCTGTGGAAGACCTTGCGTGACTTGCTCTGCAGCGCATAGTCCGCGCCATGCGCATGCCTGAGACGACGGCGCGAGTCCGCGCGTCTTTCGAGTTGAGGGACCGTCCAGTACAATCGGATCAGTCGTCTCGCTCGCGCTCTCCGTAATCAGTAAAGATATTTGAACATGTAGACGTGACGTCGGAGTGCGTGCATCCGTGCCGCCGTGCGCTATTTCGCACTACAGCAGCAAGGGTCTAAATATAGCAGCTACTCCAAACTCGACTTCATGTATTCTCTTTCCTCCTGCTGTGTCTGCGGTCGTTACGATCGATGTCGCTTCTCCAATACCGCCCAATTCACGCTATCGAGTAGAGCCTCATCGCCGCCTCTACTGCAGGAACACATTCCACGTGGACCAGAGCCGTTGGTAGGATTTTACGCCTCCCGATGCCGCTTGCCCGGCCTCTGTTCCGCATCGAACCGGACACTCCCACAGACGCCTCTCATTCAGCATCGCCGTCAGAACTTCCAAAGGCAGACCTCGCTACTCAAAGTGTGTCTCATACATGCAAGACATATCGGCCAATTCTGAGACGTGACTGGCTTCTGGCTCGGATGACGATGATTTCCTGCCACAATAAACTCCGAGGATTAACGGGCAGAATCTCGGAAGCGAAAGACATCGCTCCCGCGCGAGTCTCAAAGACTCAGACAATGGCTTTCTCCGACCGCGGCAATACCCTTCCAATAAATGTTGTGGCGGTGTTCGCCGGCCCTTATGAACGCTGAAAGTGCCCATGCCGCGCGCACAGGTCGTTCTGCGGTTTCTCAGCCTTAAAGACAATGGTCGGCGAAAGCCACAGCGGTACATGTCGCGTTGCGCGACGCTCCGGGTGTCGTGTTTCCCACCAGATGGCCTGGGTAAATAATGTGGTAGATGCAAGTCTTCGGTAGTGTATTCTCGCTGTTCGCAGCTCGGCCGTTTGAATGGTTCCTGTCATAACGCGCCCGCTCAGGCACAACGTCGAAGCAGCAGTCTAATCAAACGTCGCTCCTGCGGTGGTCTAATAAACGTCCTGCAAGGCGGCTAAACATATCCATCCCAGCCCTTGATATTATAAGGCGACAGATCTCGAGGACCAAGACGACCAACCTCACCGGATTCTCCGTCATTCTCCGGTCCGTCCATCGCCTTCGGTGGTCCTTGCACTGTCTCACAGCGCGAGACACTCGTATTGTTGCAGTAGTTCCAAGGCATCAAGATCAATATGTGCGAGATCAGCCAAGACTGACGTGTCTCGCGGCGTCCAGGAGGTAATGTTCCGTGGAATCTGGTCACTCGCCCTGACCGTCCGGCCTTCACCACAAATACTCCACGAAGAGGTCGAGACCTTTTAACGTGGAGGCGAATATCTTTGTGCAGTCCCGGAACACTCATTGATTCACATGCGTTGGTTGTGGAATCGATACCTGGGAAAGGGTTTCAATCGCAATCCTGGCTCACGACATCATGTGAGCAAAACCTCGACCCGACTTGGCCAGTGTCTGAGGAGGTTTCGATGTTGCCATGGGAGTCTCGCCTTGGTACAGATGTTCCTTGCATCATCATTGCGCCGAATACGGGCAATGAGTGCCCTGTATCAGCGCATAAACGAATTGCCCATGGAAACCTCGTACTCGGCGTGTACGCCCTTGGCTTGGGTAGTGGCGCGATGTTGAGCACAAACAGACGGAGCACGCTGCGGCGGTCACACTGTCGAAGAAACAAGAGTGACGATAGACCGCAACCCAGGAAATTTGGCCGATTGTGGTACATGAAGTGGCATGTTTGCTGAAGCTGTACTGTTACATCCGAAGTTCCCTCGTCGCAATTCAAGCAAGAAATAGGTTCTCGACTGCTCGCTCTGCACATCTTTCGTAACGCCGTTTCCCATTCTTGTCCGACCCCAGCTCGCAATTCGCTGGCCAATCAATTCATTAGGTAGCCTCGCGCACCATTTTGCAAAAGCCAAAACGCCATGGTACGCAGTCATGCAACCACATCCAAACGCCTTGATACAGTCCGTCCAGCTTTATCGATAAAATTCACCCCTCTTGACATTGACACCGTACTCGCCCACCGCCATACCCAAATCTTCCATGGTGAGCACCGTCCGACCTTGACCGGCGCCTGCACCTCCACCTCCGTATCCCGCCCGTGGTCCGCCCAAAGGTGCCGCCTTACCAACATCTTTCTTCCCACCCTTTCCAGCGCCGTCCGCGCCTTCACCGCCTTGCGGCATATTCATTCCAAATCCAGCGGCACCTCCAAGACCCGTCAGAGGATTGTTGGACGTGGTGTTCGTGCTACGGATCCGGCTGTATTGGTAAGCGTCGGCTGCGATGTCTGCAATGAACTTCTGCGTCGCAAGGGCGAGGAGACGGGCGAGGCGACGGTCGGTCTCGGGTGGTGGTGGGAGGCCCGCGAGTGTGAGATAGTAATCTGTGACGGCGTCGGGGATGAGAGGAGCGTAGTCGTCCATCTTTCCTAGGAATTCGCGCAGAGAGGTATCTTTCTTTTGGGGTATCCTTGGTTCGAGAACAGTAGGTATTGCTGGTAGACCATTGGTCTCGGGTGCTGAGGTAGGTGCTGGCGCATCTTGTGCGGTGTCCATGGCCATCGTGTCCGTGGAAGAATTGGGGTTGATCTCGGCGTCAAGGTCGCGATCGGGTATAGTATCGAGGACAGCGTCTTCGCTGGTTTGTGTCGGTTGTATCGTGGATGACTCGTTCGTGGAGGGTTTTGCGTCTACCTGTGGCTCCGCACTGGTGGTTGCTGGCGGCAGTGCGCTGGCCGTGGTACCTGAATCGGCTCCATCATCGGCCATGTTTGCGGTTGCGCTACACGAGCGCTGCTCGCATGTGAAAGTCTCGGGCTCAATTCACGCAGCTCGACGTCGCTGGAAGGCGCATGTGACGATGTAGCCTGGCCGATTGCAGTGTTTTGGTTGCTCGCAACAAATGTCAGATAATTGAAGGCACGTGCAAGTGATGTAGCGAATGTGAAGGTCGAGCACGTCGAGCACCAGCACGCTAGCTCTGAGAGCGATCCCGCCGGGGGATTCTCGGCTCCACGCTGCTCCCGACTCGACAGCAGAACATGAGTGAGGTATCGCATATTGGAGGTAGGATTGCATGGATACTAGATCTCAAGCAGCATTGCGGACTTGATTTATAGTAGACTCGAGGCAATCACGGCACAACGAGAATTGGAAGGCGACACGAACTCAGCATGCACGGCGTACTTGAGCAAGTGCAGTACAAACTATCGTGATTGCGAGTAGTCACTGTCCGTCCCACTGTAGGGATGAAGCAGCCACCACCTCTTCTTTCTCGTGAGCAAGTGTACTCCCACTTCGCATTCCTGGCCGGCTCTCCCGTGTGCTTCGGCTCTCCCGTGTGCTTCGGCGTGCTTCATCCCTTTGCGATCGGGCGATATACGCCAGCTCTAAACCCCGAAGCTGCTTATTCCCAATATATTTCATCGAGGTGCCGAACACTGAGTCTGGGACAAGATCTCCCATGACCATGGCCTGCTCGCAGACAGTAGTGGGCGGCGTGCAGTCCATATCGACACGTTTGTTCATACACATAATGTACACCACTTAATTCATCCATTTTCATCAACCCAGAGCCCCCTCACCATGATCATATGCTCTTCGAAGACGACGGTCGCCATTTCGTCTTGCCCGAGAGTAATGCCTTCGCTTGCTCTCTCATCCTCTCTCTTCGCTCCTTGTTTTCTATCGCATCTCCCGTCGAGCCCGACAAATCCTGCTGCTTGTCTTGCTCCTTTTCTGCAGCCTCCACCGTCTCCATGTTCCAGTCTGAAAAGTCCTTCGGTTCTTCGGGCCAGACAAAAGGTTTCGCAAGCTGAACGGTCATGTGCTTGTGGGCCTTTGGGCGATGCCATCGGCGCGGCGCCGGTCGACGATCACTCTCTCTACCAGACCTTACGCGCTGTTGTTTGACGTAGCTTTGTACTGAGAAGATCTCCACTTTGTAGACGTGCCAGAGGTAATCGCGGAGGTCGAGTTTGCTGAAGAAGAGTGGTACGCGGAAATGGGCGTGATTGGGTCCATGCTTACTGCGGAGGAGTGTGACGCGGATATCTGGTCTGTAATGTTGTCAGTCGAGGCAATATACGACCCTAGGAGGGCCAGGAGGACTCACAGGTAGAGCTCTTTCAGGCCTACTTTGAAAGACGGAAGAGCCATTGGTAGACGCTGGCTTGGGCTCGGTTGATGTCAGGGAAACGAGCTCGATGCGCGATGTTTGAGCCAAAGCGTTCCAGACGCTGTGAGACCGCGGTTCGTCTGGTATCAGTGCGAACAGTGTAGTTGTGTCGGCAGATGACAAGATGCTTTTCACGATCGACGGCGATCTCGAAGTTCGTGATGAGGCGGAAGTGGAGGCCGGGGAAGAAAATGGTGGGACGGCGTCTACGATTCTCCAACTCGACATCAATGGAACTTCCTACGATTCTTCAAAATGCCGTAGCTAAAGGGCCGGCCTCACTTGATCAACGGAACCTGGACCATCGTAGCTGAACAGCGCAACAGTAACTTATGCAAACACTCGCCGTTCGAAGCGGAAACAGCCCTGGATTCGGGTCGGACTCTCGTCGACGGACTTTGCACGTTGCCTGCGGTCGAAGTTTTCTATCATACCGACAGAGGAACGCTCCAATGAAAGTTGCAGTCATGAGTGTACGTAAGATATCTGCTTGAGGTCAACCACTGGTGGAGCAGTCTCTGTATCGTCATCGATTTATATCCATGGATCCGTGTCGCGTTACAATGAGAAATGCCAGCTGACACTATGGCAGCATAAAAGTGCATTACCCGTTCCATCGTGAACAGAACATCCAGCCAAATTATGCCGTGTCATCCCCTCCGCCCAAAGTCCTCGTAAGTGACGTGTTCGTACATCCATCTCTACGTGATGAACGTGGCTTCCGCAAATGTTCTGCCTTCCTCAGTCTTCTCCTCGTCTCCGATCTTGATCTTGATAGTCATCTTCTGGTCGTACTGGTAGATGTATGGCTTTGTGCCAGCAACGCCAACCACGATCTGCTTCACGAACTTGGGCACTTCGCCCATGACGTCGAGCCGGTCTGTACGCGGCTCGAGTGCTGTCCTGATCTCGGCGGAGGCGTCCTTGCCATCCTTGGTCTTTCCTTTCCAACTGTAGATCACTGCGCTCGGCTCAGGCCAGCCATTTTCTGGATCACCCTTGATTTCTGTGTGCTCGACCTTGACATCTGGACTGGCGCCGGCGAATAGGATCTCTCCCTCTACAGCAATACCGCCAACGGCGACAGTGCTTGGACCGTATGAAGGTGGGGTGGTGAAGTCCATGAGAACAGCGGAGTACGTGGGTGATTGGAAGTTGCAAAAGTTCCACTTCGCAGCTGTGATGTGTTAGTTTTAGACCAGTTCTCATAGACACTTCACTGACCAGCGAAATGGGGCTTCATGCCCTGCAAGGCAAATACGGCCATGCCTCGCCCCTTGAAGTCGACTGGCCCCTCCTTGATCACAATTGAACCCTCCACCTTACATGTCGGCCAGAAGCCATGCTTCATCTTTCCCCACGGTGCCTTTGGATCTGTGCCAAATGTGCTGACTCCATTCTTGCCGACCGCGAACCCAGGAGCGGTCTTTGTGAACTTCAGATCAACTATAGCTTTCTTGCCCGTGGAAGATTTGATGTGGTATGTATTGCCGTCTGGACTGAGCTCCATGGAGCAGCCATCAGCCTTGAAGTCGAGGTTGTCCTTGGAGAACTTGTAGTTGGAAAGGTTGTCCGACGACCATACGTTGGTCTTTCCAGACTCTTTCGGGTAGAAGATCTTGCTACTGAATTGTGCGGTGCTGCGAACACCCCTGATCACACGCATCAGCATGTTGCAGCTCATGTCCGATACCCATACATCATCTTGCTCACATCACATCGCTGTAAATGACTTGTGCCATTCCGAGGAGACCGGAATCGCTGGTCATGTAGAATGTCTTGGTCTCGACGTTGGTTCCGCCCACTCGCTCCCATATGAGGTCCTCTTTCTTGAGCTCGGTGTATTGAACATCTTTCGTTTGCAGGGCCACGGATTGCAGGCCTTCGGGACCGTAGTGGTGATCTGTGAGGCCCACGCTGTATGCGCATGTTTGTTAGTGGTTGTTGTTGTAGACGGAAGTGGGGTCGTCAAGGCACCGACCTTTGCTTTACCCAGTTGAACATGCTGCTGTTCTGCGTGTGGAGGTATATTCGTCGAGTTGCTGATTGTTCGAGCTGCTGTTCAGATGATCGGAAGCTCTATTCGAGTTGTTTGTGTACGTTGCCTCGAGGAGGACAACGGTTGGAGTTGGAGCCGCAGAGCAAGCACGCTTGTTGATGAAACGACGATCGTCATCGGGCTGGGAGTGGATTGTGTCAACTCATCCTTGCTACAAAACACCCGCACGGCACTCCTGCGTTCTGTCATGGGTTTTGATGATACATCTACAGCGCCATCACGCCAGGACTCCACGGCACGACGACAACACATCTGATCAGCGTCGTGATGCATCGGCAGGAATCTTTATCCTTCTCGGGCAGAGCGGCAACTCTCAATTCGACCAACGCCGACATCTTGGGCTTGCGGGGCGGCCGAAGGTGGTAATCGTGCCGCCTAGTAAAAATGTTCAACCGGCGGCAACGAATGGATGGTAAGGTACAGTAGACGGCGGCACCTCAACGATTACAAGCAGCGCGCATCTGGTCCGTACGACTGTCTGTCATCGTCTGACTTATCAAGGACGTGCAGCTCGTTCGTTGAGTATCTTCGTATTTCACCTTCTCTGAAGACATCTCAATTCCTTTCCGATTTGGTATACTTCCCACAAGAAGACCATGGGTTCCAGCAAGAATATGCCTTCGACCAAGGTGACAAGAATCAATTCGGGCGGTCCCTCAATCGAGGAGTTGGACTCGATCGAACTGGCAGACCACGGCAACCTGAGTGGTAAATCTTCATACGATGTGCATGTCACGCCCACTGGACTACAGACCCCCGAGGAAGCCTACACGCCTTGCTACAGCACAGAACGACTCGCCAAGACACCAAATGAGCTCGAATGCAGCCAGCCTCCGACGCCCAGGCAGGCCACAGCCACGGGTGTGCTACCATCCTTCTTCTACCCAAGCATGAACAAGTGGAGAGTGCTTGCGGCCTGCTTGGTCTACTTCTCGAACGGCATGAGCGATGCGGCGCCTGGAGCTTTGATTCCGTACATCGAGAAAGGCTATCATATCGGCTATGCTATTGTCTCCTTGATCTGGGTAGCGAACGCCGTCGGATTCATATCGGCCGCCTTCATCACGGATACCATCAATGGCCGGCTCGGCCGAGCGAAGACACACATGATGTCCGAGGCATTGATGATGGTCGCGTACGCCATCATCGTTGGTGGTCCGCCTTTTCCTATCGTCGTGGTGGCTTTTCTATTAATGGGCTTCGGTAATGCGATCAACCTGGCTCTCAACAACGTCTTCTGCGCCAATTTGGCCGATTCCACTGTGATTCTGGGGCTGGCTCATGGCTCTTACGGTATTGGTGGTATCGTTGCGCCCCTCATCGCAACAGCAATGGTCTCGAATGGAATCTTTTGGGCCCGCTATTATCTGATCACTCTTGGTCTCCGGGTCCTTTGCTTTGCGTTCGCGGGATGGTCGTTCTGGAACTATGAGAAAGAGGTAACAACTCAATTCGCGAATAGCTTGCAACAAATGGCGAGTAGGCAAGCCGCAGAGGAGCTCGGCGCGCCGAGCGCTATCAAACGCCTTGGGAGGGCTCTCAAGAACAAGACGACCATTATTGGAGCGCTGTTCATCTTCGCTTATCAAGGAGCCGAAGTAAGCGAATCCGGATGGTTCATCTCCTATCTCATCGACTACCGTAACGGTGATCCGGCAAAGGTGGGCTATGTCACATCTGGCTTCTGGGCTGGAATCACTCTTGGGCGCTTTACACTCACCCATTTGGCTCCTATCATCGGCGAGAAGCGGTTCGTGTATATATTGGGCGCTGGTTCTATGGCATTTCAAGTAATGGCATGGACGATACCGAACATCATCGGGAACGCAGTCGCAGTCTCCATACTCGGACTGCTGCTTGGGCCGGTTTACCCTTGCGCCCAGACCGTCTTCACGAAACTTCTGCCAGGAAACCTTCAAATGATTGCTATTAGCTTCATTGCGAGCGCAGGATCAAGTGGTGGAGCTGTTGTGCCGTTTCTGACGGGCCTGATCGCGCAGAGTGCGGGAACATTTGTCCTCCACCCTATATGCATCGGGTTCTTTGCACTTATGCTGGTCTGCTGGACGGTTCTACCCAAGGTGCAGAAGCGACTCGAGTAGTCTCCGTGGCTCCCTCCAAACTGAGCTACATGGCGTGGCCCTGAGTGGCTTGGTTTGTGCACTTTGTAGCCGGAAAGTGGGACTGGACGGACAGTACATATGGAAATTCACGACTCAATGAACAATGGCAATACAGCTTACCTATTACCTGTCAGGACGCCTTGACAGCCGTACCGGTAAAGTAGCCGGGCATGCTAATAGTGCGTGCAGGTAAGTTGGCTCGATACCTTACTGTCGAGGTCGTTTAAATGAGCGAAGCAGCTCGATAGCCTTGAAAGTAAGTTATCTGTACACCTTGTTAACGGTACAGGTGATCTAGCAGGATTCCCTGCAGCCCGTACAGGTAAAATCAGCAGGCCATGCCAACTGTGCGTTCAAGTCAGTCGCCATGACACGTTGTGATCCAGGGCGAGCAATCTGGTGTTGCACTCGAAAGACGTACAAAGCTCTCTGGCCATCCTGTTAGCAGGACAAGCAACGACGCGACCGCCGTACAGCTAGTCTGTCAGGCCGCCATGTGAAAATATGTCCGTACTCGTTGAAGCAGATTTCGCAGCTTGCCAGCGTCCACGCTCCTGCCAAAGTTCTATCATCGGTCCTGCACTTTTCATCGCGAGCCACGACAATGCCATGAAACAGGTGAAAACCTCTCGACGCGAAGGTCAATCGGACGGTCTCGATCGTCACGCCCGGCTTGCCCCACCTGCGATTTAGCGCCAAAATTCACAGGGAAGCTTGGGCTAGATTCTAACTTTTTTCACGGACTCGAGAACTTCTTTTGCTAAACCTCGATCAACCTGCGCGGAAGACGAGAAGCTGCAGAAAAAGATGGCCGACCAGGAGAAGGAGAGTCTGATGGCTCTGGAGGTGAAGAACGGCGATTCGTCCATCCGCTTCTGCGAAGGTCGCAGCTTTGGCGCCAACCGCAGTGTCGCCGGCGAGCTGGTCTTCCAAACTGGTATGGTCGGTTACCCCGAGTCCATTACTGATCCTTCATACCGCGGCCAGATCTTGGTCATCACATTCCCTCTCGTGGGTAACTACGGTGTGCCTTCACGAGAAGAGCGCGATGCTCTGCTACAAGACCTCCCCGCTCACTTCGAGGCCTCCGAAATCCACATTGCTGGCCTCATCGTTGCATCGTACTGCGGCGAAGACTACTCCCACTACCTGGCGACATCCTCACTCGGAACATGGCTCAAGGAGCAGAACGTGCCCGCTGTCTACGGCGTCGACACACGAGCCTTGACAAAAAAGATCAGAGAACAGGGTAGCATGCTGGGCCGATTGCTCATGCAGACTGGGACAAAAAAAGTTGCCAATGGCATCCCTGCCGCGAGCGGCCTCGACACTCCCAACAATAATGCCACA
This sequence comes from Zymoseptoria brevis, assembly GCA_000983655.1. Taxonomy (NCBI): domain Eukaryota; kingdom Fungi; phylum Ascomycota; class Dothideomycetes; order Mycosphaerellales; family Mycosphaerellaceae; genus Zymoseptoria; species Zymoseptoria brevis. The sequence continues at coordinate 72,022 of JYJE01001218.1, forward strand.
CCAGCTGCAACACCTGGTGTTGGCGCAAGCCTCCTGGCAGTCAACAAAGCATTGGTGCCGAATGGTACGAATGGAGCAAATGGATACTTCAACGGAACCACCAAAGAGGTGGCAGTCTTCGAAGACATCCCGTTCTCCGATCCTAACACCAGGAATCTGGTCGCCGACGGTAAGTCATTCTTACCATTAGCCAGTAGCATTAGGCAGATCCTGATGTATTCTCAGTTTCAACCTCCAAACCCAAGATTTACTCCCCAAGTGCGTCCACTGCGTTGCGTCATCCGTCAGGTAGATCCGTGCGTGTTCTGTGCGTCGATGTCGGTCTGAAGTACAACCAATTGCGATGCCTGGTGTCGCGCGGAGTCGAGGTCGAAGTCGTGCCATGGAATTACAACTTCCCGGAGCTGGCAGGCAAGGAGTACGATGGTCTGTTCATCTCCAACGGACCAGGCGATCCAGCCATGATGCAGGAGACGGTCAAGCACATCAAACAGACAATGGATGAGGCTCGAGTGCCAATCTTTGGTATCTGTCTCGGACACCAGCTTCTCGCCCGTGCCGCAGGCGCCGAAACGATCAAGATGAAGTTTGGTAACCGCGGACACAACATCCCCTGCACGAGCCTCCTCTCCGGGAAGTGTTACATTACTTCTCAAAACCACGGATATGCCGTCAACTCCGAGACCTTGCCCACTGGCTGGAGCGAGCTGTTCGTCAACGCCAACGATAACAGCAATGAGGGTATACGCCATGTCAGCCGACCATACTTCAGTGTGCAATTCCACCCCGAAAGCACCCCTGGACCGCGGGATACCGAGTTTCTGTTTGACGTGTTTATCAAGACCATCACCGACACGCTCAAGGATGCCTCCCTCATGCAGAGCCCGGTCGCCTTTCCCGGAGGCGACGCTGCTGAGAATGCTGCTCTCAAGCCAAGAGTTGACGTCAAGAAGGTTCTTGTGCTCGGAAGTGGTGGATTGAGCATTGGTCAGGCTGGAGAGTTTGATTACTCTGGAAGTCAGGCCATCAAGGCGCTCAAGGAAGAAGGCATCTACACTATCCTGATCAACCCGAATATCGCCACGATCCAAACGTCGAAGGGTCTGGCAGACAAGGTCTACTTTCTACCTGTCAACGCAGACTTCGTCCGCAAGGTCATCAAGCACGAACGTCCAGACGCTATCTACTGCACATTCGGCGGTCAGACTGCTTTACAGGTCGGCATCCAGCTCAAGGATGAATTCGAGTCTCTTGGCGTCAAAGTTCTGGGTACTCCAATCGATACGATCATCACCACCGAGGACCGTGAGCTCTTCGCCCGCAGCATGGAGTCTATTGGAGCGCCTTGCGCCAAGTCGAAGTCTGCGAATAACATGGCGGAGGCTCTAGAGGCCGTGGAGGAAATTGGCTACCCGGTCATCGTGCGCGCCGCCTACGCTTTGGGTGGCTTGGGCAGTGGATTCGCCTCGAACAAGAAGGAGCTCGTCGATCTGTGCAACATTGCTTTCGCCGCTAGCCCACAGGTCCTCGTTGAACGCAGTATGAAGGGCTGGAAAGAGGTCGAATACGAAGTCGTCCGCGATGCACACGACAACTGCATCACGGTGTGTAACATGGAGAACTTCGACCCTCTTGGAATTCACACCGGTGACTCGATCGTTATTGCACCATCGCAGACCCTGTCCGACGAGGACTACAACATGCTCCGGACAACGGCCGTTCGCGTCATTCGACACTTGGGCGTGGTCGGAGAGTGCAACATCCAGTATGCCCTCAACCCAGACAGCAGGGAGTACTGCATTATCGAGGTCAATGCACGTCTTTCTCGTTCGTCCGCTTTGGCGTCCAAGGCTACTGGCTACCCGCTTGCGTTCGTTGCGGCAAAGTTGGGTCTGAATATCGCCCTCAACGACATCAAGAATACTGTCACCAAGGTCACATGCGCATGCTTCGAGCCTTCGCTCGATTACGTCGTGGTCAAGATTCCTCGCTGGGATCTGAAGAAGTTTACACGTGTGTCGACTCTCCTCGGATCCTCCATGAAAAGTGTTGGCGAAGTCATGGCCATTGGTCGGACTTTTGAGGAAGCAATTCAGAAGGCTATCCGATCAGTGGATCCAGGCAACCTGGGCTTCAACGATACTCCCGCCCTTATGTCCATCGACATCGACACCGAGCTGCAAACGCCATCCGACCAGCGCATGTTCGCCCTGGCCAACGCCATGCACGCCGGCTATTCCGTCGACAAGATCTGGGAACTGACCAAGATTGACAAGTGGTTCTTGAGGAAGCTGAAGAGCCTCAGCGATTTCGGCAAGCTGATGACCAGCCACACTGTGGACAACATCTCCACGAGGCTCTTCCGCCAGGCCAAGGAGATGGGATTTTCAGACAAGCAATTGGCTCTGTTCTGGAGCAGCAACGAGCAGCACGTTCGTCGAAGCAGAATCGAAGCTGGCATTACACCGTTTGTCAAGCAGATTGATACTGTTGCTGCTGAGTTTCCAGCTTTCACCAACTACCTCTACCTCACATACAACGGCAGCGAGCATGACGTGACCTTTGAGGATAGAGGTGTTATGGTTCTAGGCTCGGGTGTCTACCGCATCGGATCGTCCGTGGAGTTCGACTGGTGTTCCGTCCGTGCTGTGCGCACTCTGCGCGAGAGTGGTTACAAGACGGTCATGGTCAATTACAATCCGGAGACCGTAAGGTTAGTGATGCCCCCCCTTGCTATCCACGCTCAGACTAACACCCTCACAGCACCGATTACGACGAAGCCGATCGGCTGTACTTCGAGAACATCACACTGGAGACCGTCCTCGACATCTACGAGATGGAGCACTCGAGTGGTGTGATCTTGTCCATGGGTGGTCAAACGCCTAACAACATCTCTCTCCCGCTCTACCGAGCCAATGTCAAGGTCCTCGGTACCTCGCCAGAGATGATCGACACCGCAGAGAATCGCTACAAGTTCTCTCGTATGCTTGACAGACTTGGCGTGGATCAGCCGCAGTGGAAGGAGCTTACCAGCATTGACGAGGCCAAGGTCTTCTGCAAGAAGGTCACCTACCCTGTGCTTGTCCGGCCATCCTATGTACTGTCTGGAGCCGCGATGAACACCGTCTACTCCGAGCATGACCTCAAGAACTACCTCAATCAAGCTGCCGAGGTGTCGAAGGACTACCCAGTCGTCATCACCAAGTATATTGAGAACGCCAAGGAGATCGAAATGGATGCTGTGGCACGCCATGGTGTCATGATCGGTCACTTCGTCTCCGAGCACGTCGAGAACGCTGGTGTACACTCTGGGGATGCCACTCTTATCCTTCCACCGCAGGATCTGGACCCAGAAACCGTTCGCAAGATCGAGGACGCGACCCGCAAGATCGGTGATGCGCTCAACATTACCGGGCCTTACAACATCCAATTTATCGCCAAGGATAACGAGATCAAGGTCATCGAGTGCAACGTTCGTGCCTCTCGATCCTTCCCATTCGTATCCAAGGTCATGGGTTTGGATCTCATCGCAATGGCTACGAAGGCGATGGCTGGCCTGCCAGTCCGTGCCTACCCGCCGTTGAACGTGCCAGCCGACTATGTCGGCGTGAAGGTCCCTCAGTTCTCCTTCTCCCGTCTCGCGGGTGCTGATCCAGTCATGGGTGTCGAGATGGCTTCCACCGGTGAAGTCGCTTGCTTCGGTCGCACTAAGTACGAAGCATACATGAAGGGTCTTATCTCGACCGGTTTCAAGATGCCGAAGAAGAATGTTTTGCTCTCGATCGGCTCTTACAAGGACAAGGTTGAGATGCTGCCATCCGTCGAGACGCTTTACCGACTGGGATTCAAGCTCTTCGCCACCGCTGGTACCGCCGACTTTTTGGAGGAACACAACATCACCGTGCAATTCCTTGAAGCTCTTGGCGACGACGACCAGCGCGAGGAATACTCGCTCACTCACGCTCTCGCCAACAAGCAGATCGACCTGTACATCAACTTGCCCTCGAGCAACAAGTTCAGACGGCCAGCCAGCTACATGAGCAAGGGTTACCGCACTCGTCGTATGGCAGTCGACTTCCAGACACCGCTCGTGACCAACGTCAAGATTGCCAAGATCCTCATTGAGGGTATCTCCCGCAACTACGACTTCAATATCACCAGCGTGGACGCTCAGACATTCAGCGAGGTGCCCATCACACAAGCTGTGCTCCCCGCGCCGGCAATCATCGAGCCATTGGAAGAAATGCTTAAGAAGTCACCATTCAAGGGCAAGGACATTGTCTCCGTCAAGCAATTCTCGAAAGAAGATCTGCATCTGCTATTCACCGTGGCCGCCGAAATGCGTCTGGGCGTGGAACGTGACGGCTGCCTCAATATCCTCAAGGGTCGCGTGCTGGCTCTCCTCTTCTTCGAGCCTTCCACTCGTACCTCCTGCTCTTTTGAAGCTGCGATGAAGCGTCTCGGAGGTGAGACCGTGGTTGTCAACGAAGCCCACTCCAGCACCAAGAAGGGCGAGACCTTGGAAGACACAATCCGCACTCTCGATCAATACGCCGACGCCATCGTCCTTCGTCACCCCGACAACGACTGCGCCGAGCTGGCCGCCCTCTCCGCCGGCAACCCCGTCATCAATGCCGGCAACGGCTCCCGTGAGCACCCAACGCAAGCCTTCCTCGACCTCTTCACCATGCGCGAGGAACTCGGCACCGTCAACGGCCTGACCATCACATTCACCGGCGACCTCAAATACGGCCGCACCGTGCACTCGCTGTGCGAGCTCCTCCGCCACTACAACGTGACTGTCCAACTCGCCGGTCCAGCAGCCCTCGCTCTTCCCAGCAAAGTCAAAGCCGCGCTCAAAGAACGCGGCCAATTGGGTCTCGAGTCCGAGCGTCTCACGCCAGAAATCATCGCCAACACCGACGTGCTATACTGTACCCGCGTGCAAAAGGAGCGCTTCGATGACGTGGAGGTTTACGAGTCGCTGAAGGATGATCTGATTGTCAGCTCCAAGACCTTGAGGGATGCGAAGAAGAATATGATTGTCATGCACCCGCTACCGAGGAATGAGGAGCTGGAGCGCGAAGTGGATGATGATCCGAGGGCGGCATATTTCAGACAGGTATGTTGCGACTCGACCCCTTTGTGAAACCACGATTGCTGACTTCCTTTCTACAGATGAAGTACGGCATGTTTGTGCGTATGGCTTTGTTGGCGCTTGTCATGGGCAAATAGATCTGAGATTGGTTCGGAATGTCGTGGCGCTTTGATTTCAGGAGGAAGATACCTGGTTGCGAGAGGACAAAAAAAGTTCGATGTCCCCCAAAAAGCATAGCGTAGGCGTTCTGTCCAAATTGAATTTTGTTGGGTTTGAGGTGATGATTGGCGGATGAAAATCCTTCGGCAATGTGAGTTGTCATGTGTATGTACTATCATAGACCGCAACTATTTGTCTTACAGTCTACCATTGTGTGCTTCCACAGCCCTTGCCATATGGCAATCACAGTCTGTCAACACTCCTCGTCTCCATCTCATCCGACACCGCAAGTATCCTACGAATAATACGTATCGAGGTAATCCACCAAGTGCAACACACGACACAACACCGACGCCGCTGTCGCCTTATCGCACTCGAGAACAGCTCCCTGCAGAGCATTAAGCCCACCCTCCGCATCCCTCAAGATCTGAACCGCGCGAGCCTGCGAGTCAGCCGGCGAAAGCGGCGGCCACGGTCCAGTGGGTTCATTGTTGCAAGACTGGCCGGAAGGCAGGGCAGCACGAGTCACATCGCCTAGGACTCCATTCAGCTCGCCGAGGTTCTGAGTCCCGGTGCGGTTGTCGTTTTGGATGATGTTGTTGATGAGACCTTCGGCTCGGACGAGGCTGAGCTGGATCAGAGTGTTCGTCATGGTTGGGAAGGTGCATGATGGAGTGGCTCGTGGTCCGATAGGAGAGGTGGTGGAGGAGGCCGGGGCGGTCGCTGTGGAGCATATGTTTGAGCGGTCGCGGCTGATGGTCGTCTCTTCGCTCGTCTCGTCGCCAAAGGTGATGGGTACGCTGAACTGCTCTGTCACTGGTCCGTTGCTGGCACCATAGAGACTGGTAATTGCTGCTGTGAGGAACTTGGCGTTGGTCGTTGATGGCGCGGTGACCTCGAACGTGATGTTCGTCAGGATGTTGGAGTTCTTTGCACCTAGGTAGAAGGATCCGAGATATTCGACACCGAGGAAGCCATCCGCAGCGGCGGCAGACAGGGCAAAAGCTGCGGAGATGTCCTTGACGGACTGGATGTAGTTCTCCGTGAGGATGGTGACGTTGAAGGTCGAGTCCGGTCCGATGATGGACGGTGCTGCGATGCCGGAAATCCTCGCCATGGCCGAATGGCACAAGGCGACGATCGAGAGTGTAGGAGAGATTCGCATCTTGCCGTCAGCTGATGGAGTTGTGGGTTGGTCGAGAGATTGATTCGGCTGAGGCGGCGATGTAGAATGGAACTCATTCCTTTATATGAACGCTGGATGAACGGCAAGGAAGACTCGATGCGACGTCACCGCTCAGCTGAGACGAGTTCCTGCCTGCGTTGCTGACCGCTGCGTTGCATCCTTGTCAGCCGCGACGACAAGAACAGCACTGGATGCGAGGGAAGGAAGTAGAGTGTACGGTCAGCGCAGGCACCCGTCATACCTGATCGGACAGGACCACACAATGTCTTTTCCATTGTCCTGATGGAAGTCACACGACGTGCTTGGCAATATCCTCGATTCTTGCTACGTCTATCAAGGGACAAGATCGACTCCAGGTCGTTCAGAAAATAAACCACAGATGGTAAAATTCCGTTCTGCAGCATGACCTTGTTGGTCAAAATCTCATCCGCCACGCGACGAATGTGATTGCGGCGCAGACAACGAGCACTCAGCATTCGGGAAGTGTCATAGGTGAAAATACGAACACGAGGTCGTGTGCAACACCGAACGCACGCGGACGTAAGCAAGGCATGCAGCCGACTGCTGCAGTGAGACCTTACCATCGTGTGGTGTCAGCGCAGCTACTCCACCATTGCGTGACCGGTAACGAGACGTCCGGTCGGAAATTCTCTGTCACCATCTTGGCACTTCGAACGGATCTGGCATACTCTTGAAGCCTTTCATGCTAGCTTAGCTGGATCGACATCGAGTCCGCCAACGAGGAGCTGTTCACGGCCGTGAGTCAGTCCTCCTCTGTCTCCGGTTCTTCATCTGCGACCTCCCGTTCTTCATCTGCGAACATCATTTCGACGCCTGGCAGACAGAACAAGTCATCCGTCTTCATCAGCCACTGGAGCCGCGGTCGCGTAGCGTTTGTTCCGTTGCAATTTCCGTGCACTCTACGGAAGTCGATCAAGGCCTGATCTCGAGCCTTGACGAGCTGTGGCCCGGTGGCTGGTAAGCCGTCGTACTGCATGCGAGGGAATGCCCATATCTGCTGCAACTCGCCGTCGAAGGGTAGCAATTGATGCAGAGGGAGGTGGTGGCTGTTTATATCATGTTCAGTCCGATTGTCGGGAATCTTCGCTCTTTCAACGGTGAGGATTGCATCTTCCTGCGGAGGCCCAACCTGCTTCGCTCGCCCAGTCTCGGTGCTGGTTATGCCTTCTTGGAACTCCTCCGGCATTCGCGCCAATTCGTTATGGACAGTGACAAGAGCGGACGACGGGTGAAGCACGTTCCAGCCACGCACCTTCATCAGCTCCAGCAGATACTCTATCCAAGCGGGCTCTGATTCTGATACATGCTTTTTCGTTTTGGAGTTCTGAGATTGTATTCGCTTCGAGAGAAAATCGTGAAATGTGGCCCAGGCATCACCGAAGAACAGAGTGGCCGTGGATGAAGGCGCGTAATACAGGAACGGCGAGAATGCATTTGCATCGCGGCGTTCGACTTCCACGGATCCGTCGATGGTGGCCAAATCTGGCACGCGAATAGTCCCGTTGCCGTCCAGCGTTGTTGTCGGGATATCCAAAGATAGTCCAGCGACACTCCCGGACCAGATGGAGTACCGGTAACCCAGGATGTGGTAGTACAGATAGTGCAAGAAAAGCGGATGCAACTCAGCCTGGGGAGATAACACAAGAAGATTGTCATGATCCGCGTGACTTGGATAGAACATCTCAACGAATCGCAGCGCAGAAAGTTCTGGGCTCAGCTGGGATGTCGATATTCGATGGTGTACGCTCAGCAAGCGAGATGCCGAAGGGCTGTGGAAGGGCGGCCACTTGAAGGCTGCCAAAAATTGTGCAAGGGCGGTGTCGATCTGCGGTGGAAGCTCGATTGTGAGTGCCGGCACTCTCAATCCACGATAATCTGCATTTGCAAGGCTCTTGAGCAGTCGCAAGAGAGAACCCGAGCTGCCCGGCAGTGCTCGGATCACAATGTTGATGTTCGGCCGATGCCAGTTGGCCAGACTTTGAGAATCGAGTTTTGTGATCCAAAGGAAGTCCCAATACCTTCCGGAAGGTATCTCGATCAATGATATGCCCAGCCCTTCACTCGATTTCCTTATAGTCTTGGAGAACGGCGCCTCGTCCTGGTCGATATCGTCGACGATCACAGCTTGCGGGCTTATGTATTTGTGTATATGTTTCATTGCACCTGTGATCGCCGACTCGTCGCGGAAGTCGCTGCTGTGCTCGGCGTATGTTGGACGTGCATCGTGCCAATGCACTCGACAAGAGTCCTCAACTCCATTGATGCTCAGTATCTCCTCGAGAGAGAGGCTACTCCGACCAAACAACGCCAGGTGAACAGAGTTGGTACTAGCATTGGCCATCTCGCAGGCCATCGGTACCAAGTTTGACATGCTCTTGATGGAAGAAGCGAACAAGACGTTCGGGTGTTGAAGTGAGAGTCCAGCAGTGCGAGCGATGCTGCGCAAGCTCTTGCCCAAGTCAGGATAGTTGACTGCGCCATTGTAAACGTGCTTTGGTCCCTCCTCTTCGCCTGGTTGTCGGTCCCGTGGAGGCACGCCTGCAGGCCCTTGAGGTGGTGGAGAATTTGTCCCTCTTGCATCGTGTATACCCAACAACTCCGGGCCAGCGAGCAGATGTCGTCCGAGGAGGAAGAACGCGAGAATAACTCCAGCTATTATCAATCTCCTTCTCCATCTTCGAGGAATGAACGGTACCACCGGGGTCGCTTTGAAGTCGTAGTCATCGTCTCGCTTTCCGAGCTCTTCGCCTTTTGTCACAGCGCGAGAGCGCGCGGACATGCTGGATCAGGGAGGACGCATACAGAGTTGAATGCAGGAGCAGTCCATCATGCTGACCTGCTCCGGAAGATTATTCGATGATGTTAAGCACACAGGGATGAGCGTCGAACATCGTCCCATGAATTAATTTGAAGCACCATTAGCGTCAATTTCGATGCCCCCGACTCCTCCGAGGCTCCAGTCTCGTGACACTCACTCCATCCGCGTGCACACATTCAATGTGAAAGGAGGACATGTGGAATCGGCTCGCAGTGGAAAGACACCACCAGCGCCGACTCCTGCACATCTCGCGAGCATGGAGACAAGCTGACCATGTCATCCAAATCGACAATGGAACCTTTTTCCGCGACTCTCCGTCATCGGCCCAGGCAGCATCGCAACAACCCTTGATGAAAGACTTGTCATTCACATTGTCGACAGATCAGGCAAAGACCCAAGATCTATGGGCAATTCGTTCGCCATCGTCCGTGGCTCGTACTGCTTTCCTCCAGATTCTTGCGGGACATCATTTCTGTGATCCACCTTCTGCTCGACGATATCCAAGTCTGACAGAACGCGGACTATCCCCACACAAGGCGATTAAATATGTCGGATTCGACGCGGATCGAGGAAGTAATGTTGGAGGGAACAATGTCCGTGGTGCCTACTTGAGTGCACGATACGAGACCAGGAAAGAGGAGACCGACTTTTCCGTATCGGACTACCTCACGGGCCAAACGGAACTCAATGCACTTGAAGTCGAGCAACCCGATGGACAAGAACGAGAGCTTCAAAGTATCGTCGAGCAATTGAACCTCAAGGACCTTTTACATATGCCTGTATCCAATCTAAGCAATGGTCAGACACGGCGAGCACGCATAGCAAAAGCTCTGATGGCACGTCCTGAGGTCTTACTCCTGGATGGACCTTTCATGGGGCTGGATCCGAGAACGGCGGAGAAGATGGCTGCTGTTCTGTTCACGATTGCGAAGGCACGAAAGCCACAGTTGATACTCAGTCTTCGGCCCGAGGACGAAGTGCCGAAATGGATCACCCGACTCGCTGCTACTGGCGAGGACCTCAACACCGTGTCGACGCAAGACCTGCCGCGACCAAGAGGACGCAAACATGGCGCGACGCAGGAACATCTTACGTTGAGCAAAGATGGCCACCCGCATGATTCGCCTGCTCTACCGCCCGGCGAAGTCATAGTTGAGATGCGAGGAGTCAAAGTGTCCTATCGAGATAAGACAGTTCTGGGCGATTGGAGTCAGGACATCAACGGCGAGCAACGAGAAGGCCTGTATTGGTCTCTGCATCGCGGCCAACGTTGCGGCATCTTCGGAGCCAATGGGAGCGGCAAGACGACAATGCTTAGCCTCATCACATCCGACCACCCTCAGACGTACCGCCTTCCAATCAAGCTCTTCGGCCGCTCACGGCTGCCCGAGGCAGGTGAGCCCGGGATCAGTGTCTTCGATTTGCAACGACGAATGGGCCACTCCAGTCCCGAAGTACATGCCTTCTTCCCGAAACAACTCACCGTCCGCCGCACTCTTGAGTCCGCGTGGGCTGACGCACCACTCTCCAAGCCAAAACTCAACGCCGACGCAGACCGCCGCGTGAACGCCATCCTCCGATGGTTTCAACGCGAACTCAAACCTGATCACGGCCCGTCGCCGACTTCGCTGGAGTTGATGGTCGAAACTTGGAGCAAACACTCGGCGAACAGCAAATCCGGCTGGAACCTGGCCGAGGACGCACGATTGGCGCGGTCTCGCAATGATGGTTGGGTGGCTCCGACCGAGATATCAGGGCTCACAATGAACAGGGCTCAGTGTGCTCGAATTGTGGATACGCAGAAGGTCTACGACGACACGATGTACGACGATGCCGATCTCGTTTGGGCGGAGGAGATGTGCTTTCGAGATTTGAGCTTCTCGTCGCAGCGGCTGCTGCTATTCCTGAAGGCTATCGTTGCGAAGCCTGATCTTGTCATTCTCGATGAGGCGTTGAGTGGTATCGATGAGCGTGTAAGAGACAAGGCGTTACTGTTCCTCTCACACGGCGAGAGGTTGGCTAGGGTGGAGAATGGCCTTGCACAATTGAGTGTGCTGGAGCAATTGGGCAAGGTCTGTGTAGAGGGTTTGTCGCAGGAACAAGCGCTGTTGGTGATCTCGCATTCGAAGGAGGATGTTCCTGGCGGTTTGCGGGAGTTTATCTGTCTCCCTGAGCCTAGTCGAGGGATATTGCCGACTGTTGGAATTCTTCCTGGACCGCTGGAGTTGCATCCGAGGGCTTGGAAGGAGCAGATTTGGCGATAGATACCTTCTAGAAAGCGAAGCAGGGAACGAGTGAAGATCTGGTTGTATGCCACGATCCGACCGGGCACAACGACGACTCATTTCAGAAGGATGAAGCAGTAATGTTTAGTCATGTCTTCAGAAGACAGTCAAAAATGACGGGCATAAACAAGTGGGATGGATTGCTTTACTCGAAGAGGTAAAGCTATCCCACTCGCACTTCATGATGACGGCGCCAAATGCATTGCATTCAAATAGAATGGCACGGGTCGTGGGTAGTATATGAGTAGGACCACCCGATCATGGCATTCTGTGCTTGAATCACAACTCTCCTCGCGGAGGCAAAGCCCATCGTGGTGCCATGCTTCATCAGCCACGTCTTGTCGGCATGGCAGGCACGAGGCTATGGAAGGTACAGGATCACTATTTCTTTGCATCTCATGTCGAATTCTTCAACAGCAGTCATTATCTACCCACGACGAAATCGGAGACTCCTCGATATCGGCGACGAGACAAGCCCGCCCTCAAAGACACGACTCGGTGCCCGAGGTCGCTTCAGGTCGCTCACGATTGAAGCTGTCGACGATTGGAAGCTACACTCGACTCTACCTTGAATTGCTACCGCAATTTCCTCGCGAGCTGGACTTTGACGCAACCCAACATTCTGGCGGCGAATTTCATTCGGCATACTTGATTGCGAAGGACACTGCGAATCTTCAACGAATTTCTCGGCGCAACAGATGTGGGAACGTCGCTGCCTCTGCAATCTGCATGATGAAGACGAGCTCGCAGGGTGGATCAAGCACTGCCCCGCATCAACGGCTCCTGAGAACCTGAAGGACGTTGAGAGGCGGGGTATCTCCCACTTGGATGCCACCCAAATGCATTGGTCTGCCTTTGCGGCCCCTCGGAGGGTCGGAAAGTTCGACGGTGGGGCAAGTGCTCGATCGGCGATGCTGTGGTCAGAGGGTGACGTTTTGGCGAGGAACTGTACAGGCAAGTCGTTGAGACGATATAATTGACAAAGTGATTGGCAGTACCACGTCGGTTGGGAGTTGAGAGTACATCGACCAGAGCGAACGCGATGCAGAAGGAGGAGGAGAAGAGCACTGCCATATCAGCACTTCCCAATGGACGATGCTCTGCCTGGTCCACTGCATCGGCGGATAGAGGTGCAGCTTGCCGATCTGTCTGCCGATCACAGCCCATACTGTATACATAACCGGCACTACAGCTCTACTAAATGCATCGCAGCACGAGACAAAAGATGTGGTCCACCACTACCACGACTATACGAAGCGAGCAGAGCCGAGCCTCAACGCCATGCACAAGCACGACACCAATGCCAGCGAGAATGGATGGATCCAACCGAGGCCGCAATTATCTACCATTTGCCGATATTTTTCCCCCACCAGCATTGCTCGGCGATTTGGCCATTGTTGTCGAGTTTCTGGGCTCGCCCGGCAGCATCGTACAACAGGAACACTGCAGTATTGCAGAGCATGTAAATATGATGTGCTGCTCCAGGCTCCTTTCTGCTGCGGCCACAGGAATGGTTGCTTGACATATGACAGAGGCCATGGCCTCTGCTACGTCAGTCTGGAGCTCGGATCGCGACAAACAGCACGCTAAAGTCGTAGCTCTCTGACACGGTTTGGGATCCTGCTGCAACCAGAGAACGATTCACCAATCCAAGCGCGAGGCGCCTGCATCAATCACTCGGCCAACAACGCCATACGTTGTGCCTCTGACCGGACTGCTTGCTATCACCAATTGAATCGAGGTAAAGGAGATTGTCTCTGAGCTCCCGCCTTTCAGAACGGTCGCTTACCATCGGTCCGATACATCTCACGACGTCCCAGGAGGCCAAGCTGCCCTGTGTCGTGTCAGGGAACGAGTGAATCACGGATCCATTCCAAATTAATACCGCGGGACATTGCGCAACCTCTGCTTCTGAGAGCTCTAACTTGGCACAGCGCATGGAGATTTTGGGGATATAAGATCTCAGGACTAGCCGGCATCTTCTCCGAATCTTATCTTAAACCTCGACTCTTTTGCCGCACACACTGCCTCAAGTCAGCCAATTTTTGTGCCCCCTCCCTGACCTGTCGCCCACCTACAAGACCACTCAATCTGAACACCACAGAACCTTCAACATGGTTACCGCCGCTCCACAAGAGATGTACTTGGCTCAGGCCCGCGACAGTCTGAACGCCGAAGATTGCATGAAGATCTACGACAAATGGGCGGCCTCATACAACGCTGAAGTGGGAGACGAGGCTCAGAACTATGTCGCTCCCGTCCTGGTTGCCCAGGTGGCTCTCAAATCTACGACCACTCCCAAGGAGAGCGTAATCCTCGACGCCGGCTGCGGCACTGGACTCGTCGGCCAGGCTCTCGCAATGGAAGGTGCCAAGATCATCGATGGCATGGACTTGTCCGTTCCCATGCTCAACATCGCACGACAAGCCAACGTTTACCGCAACCTCGAGCAGTGCGACCTTACCAAACGTATTCAAAGCCCAGACCAGACCTACGACATCATCACCTGCGTTGGCACCTTCACTCGGGGCCACGTCGGTCCAGACCCTGCGCTGAGGGAGTTTGTCCGCATCACCAAGAAGAATGGTGTGATCGTTGCGACCATTTTGGAGGAGATCTGGATTGCTCAAGGCTTCAAGACCGAGGTGGAGAAGATGGCTGCCGAGGGCATTGTCAACGTCGTCGCCCAAGAGCTGGTCGACTACGTCAAGGGCCACGGCGATAAGGCTATTCTGCTCGTTCTCGAGAGGCAGATTTGATCTGATATGGGAAAAAAGCAATTGAATGAATGACGACTGAACTGTATGCAAACCACTGCTTGGTGGATGCTAGGAACAAACTTTGATGAGAAAGTCTGATCAGTGCAGCAATGAATTGACAACTACTTGAACCCAATTGACCCACGTGAGTGATGCATGACATGGCAGTGAACAGAGGTTCCAATGCCGAATTTTTTGGAGGAGCGAGCCCCGGCGCTCTCAATGCACAGTCGCAGACGGGAGTGTCTTGTAAAAGCGGGCGAGGGGGGTCTGGTGCGGGGTCACCGCCATGAGGTCGTGTTTAACATTTTTAGCCCGAAGTCAAACCTAGAACTAGCCGACGAACCGAAGCCGCGTGCACCGCGAGAGATCTCCTCTTGTGCTGGTACGTCTCCATCTTGTTCTCGTGCGTGTTCTCCATCGAACAAGACCACGATGATATTATCATTACGCCTGCATCCAGCTTTCGAAGCTGATTGATATGGCCCGACACTTGCAGGGCGCATGAGCCTTATCCTGAATGCCAGCAGAGAAACGGACGTCAGTTTCTCGATCAGCCTCCTGTCCCGGTAGTCGACTAGAGCTCTTGAAGGATGCGATTGATGATTCACCGATGAATGATGGACGTGGGCTTGCTGTAATCGCCTCCGATGAGAGACGAGACCGATGAAGAAAAGAATCACTGCAGCCGTGAAGAAGAGACGAAACGACTATTCCGCAATCAGTGAGGCGGTGCTCCACCAGCTTGGGCCAACATGCAGCAGACATTGGAAGATGCCCGTTGCTGCGCCTGCTCGGCGGAGTACAGATCGAATGAGTTTCACGACGAGCCTCCTTGCACCGTTCTTATACCATCGGCAAGGCTTTGGCAGGGCCCTCCCTAGCAGGGTTGGCCTTCCTCGCCGCATGCGTCGCAAGTCTTCATCGCGGTCTCGCCGTCGAGGGTCAGTTTTGGGCTTGAGACCATTATCGCCCATTGTACTTTGTTCGTGGCCTGCGCTTGATTGGCGGCGCTAAATTGGGTGTATTTCCATGCCAGGCAGCAATGATGAAGGGAGACTTCGAAGTCGATTTGATGGCGGCTGTTGCCCGTGGTCTCGGCGTCGCAGATACTCGCTACCAGAGGGTGTCTTCGAAGAGGTTATACCTCGAGCAAAGTTGTACTTTAGCGAATTGTACATCGATCAGCAGCTGTTGCAGACGAATGAGCGTTCTTAGCGTTCGAGGACGCCGGTCTCTGTGGATTCAAGTGGCTGTTGGCATTTCCGCAGTCTGCGTAGGAGCTCGTACTGTGAGCCAAAAATCGACACTCACTCTATCTTCAGGACGAGCTCGGTCGAGCAAAGCCCTCTGTCAGCTATTCTGTAATATTTCGTTCATTTCCCACATTCTCACCACATCTAGTACGCATCCTTCCCTCCAATATACCTGTACACCACCGAAAAGTCCTTGCCCTTGAGCTCCTCGTCGCTCTCTACCGCCGCGTAAATATCCTTCGCCTGCTCGCCCAGTCTCGGCTGGATACCTGCCTCGGTCGCCGCTTGCATCGCCAGCTTCAAGTCCTTCAGCATCAACGCGGTGCCAAACCCACCCGCGTATCCCTTACTCGCCGGCGATCCCTCAATCACGCCCGGCACGGGGTTGTTGACCTCACTCGGCCAGCACTTGCCCGTGGCCGTGTTGATCATATCGGCCAACGCCTTGGCATCCAATCCCCATTGTACGCCCATGTTCATCGCCTCGCATGTCGCAATATTGTTCAGCGCGAGGAGGTAATTGTTCGCCAGCTTGCCCTTCAACCCACTCGTTTGCGGGCCGAGGTGAATCACACGCTTGCCCATCATGCTGAGTACATCTGTGACCCGCTCAATCTGATCATCCGCGGCGCCGACCATAAAGGTCAACTTGCCCGCTGCTGCACCCACGACACCGCCGGACATGGGAGCGTCGACGAACTTTCCTTGCCCGGAACAGTGTGTTGCTTCGGCGACTGTGGCGGAAGAGCGGACGTCGATGGTGCTGCAGTCGATGAAGAGGCGGTCGTCGCGGATGGGAGCGTCGGACTTGAGGGTCGGCGGTTGGAGCATGTGTCGGAAGACGTTCTGAACGTGGTGTGGTTCGGGGAGGACGGTGATGATTGTTGTTGTGTTCTCGGAGACCTCGCGGACGTCTTTTGCTGCGGTCACGTTCTTGTGTTCTGAGGCGAATTGCTCGACGATGGAGGCGTTGACATCGTGGACGAACATGGTGTCGCTGGCGGGAATTTTGGCGCGGAGATTTTGAGCCATTGGGTAGCCTGGGAGGTGTTGGTCAGCTTGGTGCTCGGCTTGTGCTGTTTTGTCAATGGCATTGGAGTGCTCCCTACCCATTCGTCCTAGACCGATGAAGCCATAGCTCACCTGGAGCCTGCTGGCACTGGCGAACCCTCGCCGACTCGCGGTCGAGGTGACTGTGTTACCGAAGGTCTGCCTTGCAGCAGCCAGTGTTGCGTTGCTCATCTTGTTGGAGATGTAAGGAGAAGTCGAAATCGGGCTGAAGGAGCTCGGCAAGGTGAGTGGTAGGAAGCTGTAGCTTGGTATGATGTCAAAGCTACCAAATCATGGCACTTGCACGCTGTATAAGAGAGAGGAGATGGTAAGAGAAAGATCTGAGTAAACGGTTTGTGTGTTTGTCAAGAAGAGAGAGATTAATGGCACAGCGCGAGACCAAGCACAAGAGCTGCACTTCTGTCTAGCTTAACCCGAGGGAGCGCAGGAGAGAGGAGCATCACGATCACAGGCCGTGAAACTCCGACTGTGGGGCACCCGGGGCTCCACACTTTCTTCACATAGAGCCGCATCAGCCACCCATTTGCCCCGGCTAGGCGGCGGGGCTTGGCGGCGAGGACAAACCGACGTAGAACTTGTCGACGACAGCGCATGGAAGGCGAGCAGTCTTCAGCGGGTTGGTATGCTTCGACGAAGATTTATACCGACTGATATGCAAAGCTTGCTAAAGACTATATTCCGTATGATCCGGCGTGTTCTGCCATCATTCATCCATGTTCGAGCCCCCATGATATACACATATGCGTGCCTTTGGGATGGACGTGACATACTGTCGTGATGGTCGTCCCAGCTGCCCTTGTCGGCGGAGCCATGAGGCATGACTTTGTCACCTGGCCGAGCAGCATTGGACGTTTGCTGTCCCACACGGATCAGACGACAGCACCCTCATCACATTTAGTGGACATGGCGAGACTTTCCCTGATTCAACAACGCCCCAGCAACATCCAAGTCCATCTATCGAGAAATCCTTCGACTTCGCAAATCAACCACGAAGCCCTTCAACAACGCACCAAAGTCACCAACCATGTGCATCACCCTCGTCACCAATCTTTCCTGCGGCCACAAGGTCCGCGGGCCACTCATCCAGTGCGAAACGGCATCAAATTCAGTACCTCGCGGATATCCTCATGACGACGGCCGACTCGTCCTATGCCAGCCAGGCACAATATACACACTAGACCAGAACACGACCTGCGAGCGATGCTTCTCGACAGTCATCCGCGGAATCCTGCGGGAGATTTGCCAGCCTTGCCGCCGAGCCGTGGTTTGGATGATGGGATCTCGCTTGGTTGGCGACCTTTGCAGACCCGCGACTCCGACATTTACAAGCGCCGAAGTCTCGCATGCAACAGTCGTGGCGGCGCCTGTGCCAGCTGGTGGAGCTGCTCAAATCCCAAACCTTCGTTCAACCAGGATTTCCGATACTCATGAAGTCCATCTCGACTGAGGTGAGATATGTCTCACTGTAACGACAATCAACCGATTTGACCGGCAATGTGACACACGACTTGGCCACCAATCCGCATGGCTTCCTGGCATTTGCACATCTCCGCGTATACAGACGCTCGACCATTGTTCATTCTTCTGCTGTTTTTTTTTCCTCAAAGCTTCGTATTCGAATCCGTTCTCGTTCTTCCAAAGACATATCCAGTGGCGGCGGGGCTCAAGCCTGTGTTCATCGGCAGTGGGAAGGGTGGTTTGCGGAAGTTGTTCATGAAGAACACTGGGTGTGTGGTCGCAGGATTGTATGTCGATATTGGGGATACGAGCTGCGCTTTGGTTGTCTCGGGCGTCGTGAAGGGCGGCATGGCTTCGATCTGGTTTCTTGGAGCTGTCGCGTGCGTGTGGAAAGTGCGGGTTTGCTGTTGGACGTATTGTTGCGGCTGTGCGGGTACCTATGAATATCTGTCAGAACATGCAGTCTCGCAAGGGAATGTTCACTCTACCTTTGGCCTCGATGGTTGCAGTGCTGGTATCATCTTGTTGGTTGAATTGATGGTGGTGCCAGAGAGAAAGTCGAGCTTCCAGAGCCACGAAGCTGTGAGGATACTCCGCAGCTAGCGTCTTGCCGAGGCGTGCCTTGCACGTGCGGGTATCGAAGTGGTTCGCAGGAGCGAGGCTTCAGAAACGATCAATCACGCCTCTTCGTTCGAGAATACAT
The DNA here is from genome assembly GCA_000983655.1 of Zymoseptoria brevis. Taxonomy (NCBI): domain Eukaryota; kingdom Fungi; phylum Ascomycota; class Dothideomycetes; order Mycosphaerellales; family Mycosphaerellaceae; genus Zymoseptoria; species Zymoseptoria brevis. The sequence goes on from JYJE01001218.1 coordinate 90,836, forward strand.
CCTCATGTCCATACTGCATCGACAGACATGTCGAGTGTGCTACCCACTGGACTCGCAATCTGCTCGCCCAGCTTCAAGCGCCCAAGACCGTCTCCAGTCGACTCCATTGAGCATCGCTTTCGTTCCTCAGTCATCGCCGTCTCATGAAAGTCAGTACCCGAGTGAAGCCTCTGCCTTCCCGCCCTAGCACGATAGCATATGGAAGCGAGACGATATTGACAGCATTCAAGGAGTTCAGCCCTATCAGGTTTAAGGTTCCGCTCTGCCGAGAAGCGTTAGCGCGAATTTGAGACTTTGCAATATTCGCTGGAACTTTTCTCTCTTGCTGCATCGAACCTCTTCCCCTCCACCTCCACATCAATACAAGGCAGTGATCCTCCGCCGCGGTGAGCCTATCACACATCATACACTTCAGCGCGAATCACCACATTCCGAAAATCGAAACCATGTCCGCCGAAGCCTCCGCCGCATGGCCCGTCGCCGACCAGGCCCTCACCCAGCAGCTGTTGGACCTCCTCCAGCAGGCTACCCACTACCGTCAGGCCAAGAAGGGAGCCAACGAGGGTATGTAGCAATCCCGAGAAGAAATCGATTTGCCACAAGCACATTGAGTGCTTCGCAAAAAGTGCTCCTCATGCAATGCTAACAACATTCACAGCCACCAAGACCCTCAACCGTGGTGTTGCTGAGTTGATCATCCTCGCCGCCGACACGACTCCACTGGCCATCCTCCTCCACCTCCCACTCCTCTGCGAAGACAAGAACGTGCCATACGTCTACGTGCCGAGCAAGATGGCTCTCGGCCGCGCTTGCGGAGTCAGCCGCGCTGTCATTGCCGCGAGCATCACCACCAACGAGGCCAGTGATTTGATGGGACAGATTCGCGCGACCAAGGATCAGGTTGAGAGACTCATGATCTAAGTGTGGATCCTTTGGGAAGAAGGGCTTGGCTTGTGAGATGGAGAGGATAGAGGCATAGGCGCACGGAGCGATGCGACGAGGTGTTTAGACATGCCTAGGCAGGCGGAATGGAAATAGACAAATCGGAATCGTGGTCTTCAACTTGTTCTTCATGGTGATTTCATGTTGAGATATGATATGGTGGTAGTCGCAGCCAACACTGCCGTACTGCTCGGCGGGACTGTGATGATTTTATTCGCAATTGATCTATGCCATGGGAAGGTGAGCACAACTGTCGCGCTATGCTGCTCTGCAAAACTTTGCATTCCAAAGGCAATAAAGAGCTTCGCCAACAGTCGTCGCCAGTCTATTAGTGAATGCTTCCTCGTCGATGTGAATCTGGGTCCGTGAAAGCAGAAGCGCCAAGCCATCTGGGAAAGACGCTCCTTTCACACTCGACTTCACTTCCTCCTTGACATCCACTTGACTTTTACATTGCTTTTCACTACTTCTAGATGCTGCATGCAAACACTTGCACTGGATCGCGATGGTCTGTCATCATGTAGCCCAATCACTGCGAGTGATAACGGCCAGTCATTGCGATGTCACTCTCGATTCGGACTGCTTAGTGGCACATTACCCATGTTGATCAATACGACCTTCACAGGCGGTCAGCGGGAGTGAGACGCATCGGAGACCTAACTAATGTCCGCGACTGTACGCCGGTTATCGATCAAGCATCCGCAATTGCATGATGGCCGGCCGCAGCGGCTCAGCTGCTACTTACAACCAGCCATCGTGGACCTCTCAGCTTCTTGTTTCAAACAGCACTCCACGGCCGATCGTCTCTTTGAAGCTCACGAGGAATACTTGCGCTCCTTTCACGAAGCCGATACTATCAAGCCGATTACCTCGGGGCTACTGCTAGGTCATCGTGCCCGAAGACAGTCGCAGTTCTGCACTTACAAACGACGCTTCAACAACAATCGGAACATTTTGACAATACGCAAGATTCGCGGTGGTCGATTCCGTGCGCATTATCCGTACGACGTCACCAACGACATGGGTTTCAGGTCGTCCATTGTCGGAGCCGGCTCGAAAGATCGCTCAAGGAAGATCTCGCAATGACAAGATGGAGTGAAGTCCGGAGGCTCTGGAAGACCTCTCGGTGATCAAGTGCGCGCAGCAGTATCGGGAGCTTTCAATGCAGTTGCATGCTTGGGCAGGAAGCTCATCTCCTATACATTGCTCGGGAAGCCAAAGATCGACCCGACTGCGATCCTGAGGGCGGCACTTCACCACGAAGCTCGCAAAGCAGATTTCTCCCGGCGTTTGAAAATCCCGCAAGCACTAACTACCAATTGTTCCGCTAGCGGCGATTCCAATTCGCCCATTGAGCGGGAATCCGCCCCGCCAAGCCATATCCAATGCCTATCATTGTCGAAGAATCGTGGTGTATTGTTCGGACAGAACTACACCTTCACGTTTCTTCACAATGGGAAGGAGGAAATCGTCTTGTATTGTCGGGATGGAGGTATTAAGGAATATTTTCTTCCCATCTCCCTCTTCCCTTCTTCCTCACAACCACTTTCATACCATCAGGCTTTCGTACTTTCACTGCTTTCCTTCCTCACACTTCACACCTGTACACACTCACTGGAACTGGATTCCCATACACTTCACACCAACAGCAATACTTGTGTTTACACATTCTACTTCCCATCAACAGCTTTCTTCACAACAGCCGGACTTGTACCATCACCACCCTCCCGCAATCCTTCAGTCAAGACTACTTCTCTCCTACACACTCACCATCCAACAACATACACAATGTCTTTCTTCGAGGATGCTTTTTCCAGCCACGAGGACGGTCTTCTTGGCTTCTCTGACAGCGATCTCTTCGGAGGTGACGTCGATTTCAGCCATGTCGACAACTACCCAGACGTTCAGACGTCCAATGCCCCTGAGGAGACTGCCGCCGCCAATTCCAACGATACCAATCTGTTCAACGAGTTCATCAATTCCGATGCTGTCGACCTCGGTACCACCAACACGGCCTCTGCAGCTCTCGACCCAGCTGCGAACGACAATGCCGGCCCTTCCGGACTCGAGCAACCAACCGCTGCTGATGCAGCTGAGATCGACTGTGCCAGCTCGGTCGCTCCGTCTCCTCGCGAGACCATGCCTGTTGCCAGTGCCGCTGCGGTACTACCCCCGTTCCTCCAATCTCCGGCCGACAAGTACGTCGACCTCTTCGAAGACTCTCCCCCGGTGGTCGACCTCACCTCCGACTCTCTCCCGCCTCTCTCCGCCGACTCTCTCCCGCCTCCCTCCGCGCCGCTCTCCGCCGACCATGCCCCTTTCTTCCAGCATGTCGCTCCAGAAGCGCCTCGCCGCGTGGAGAGTATGGAGGGTTCGGCTGGTTCCTCGAGCGCCGAGCCTCCTCTGCAATTCGCATCAGCAGCGGAGGCATCGGAGGTAGTGTTCGCCCGTCGAGCGCTGGATCTGCCGGCGAGCTTAGACGACCATGCCGAGGTGGAGAAGAACGCCGCTTCCAATGTCCGCCGGATCATCGCTGCCTTCGAGGCCGACTACAGAGCTTCGCCGCCCAACGTCGCCATCGGAGCTACCGAATCCGCCCGCTGGATCGAGGTTCAGCAGCGCTACGTCGACAAGGTTGCGCAAGTCAATGCGAAACAGCCATACATGGTCGAAGCAGCTGCTTGGACTGTGCTGCAGAGCTTGATCGACATGCACCAGCTTGGGCGAATGCGGACGGTCACCAAGTGGGAGCGCAATACAAAGTGCTCTGTCCGCTTGGACGCCATCATTGATGCTATTGCGGACTACACAATCATCCGCTTCGACGTCGTCCGTCTCGTCAGCATCGATGACTTTGTCGCCTCGCCGTCTGCTGCTATCGCTCGCAAGTCCGCCAACTGGCGTGGCAACACCATGAAGGTCATCAAGGATGAGACGAATCAGATCAAGGCCAAGGCCGTGAACATGGACTATCAATCCGTGGTCGGCACCGGCAAGAAGCGCAAGAATGGCAGCACGCCGTCCGATGGTTCTTCGACCTCTCCTATCAGCATCCCATCCGAGACTGAGCCAGGTATGTTTCTTCCTTCTCCACACTTCCACCAGACACATCACTGACACGACTTGCCTCACCAGAGAAGCCAAGCAAGAAGAAGCGCAAGACTGCCACTCCCCAGCAGTCACAAGCGAACTCCATGCCCACGTACGCTACCCCAAACAGCGGCTACGTCTCTCCCCACGATCAGCAGCAAATCACTCCCACATCCATGCCAACGTACGACCCTTACACCGGCGAATTTTCCTCTGCGACCGACGTCCAGCAGGCTACGCCAACGTCGGCTTACCCCTCCCTCCATGCTGGCTATGCTGCCACCGAGTACCCACCAGCCATGCCATCGTACAACACTCCGAACCACAACTACGCTCCGACCTCTCAATACACGCAGTCCATGGCCACTCCAATGTCCGGATACACTCCCCTTCCGAGCAACTACACTCCCACCCCTCAGCATGCTCAGAGCACCTACGACGCTGCCCCTCGGTATACTCCGAACAATTATGCCTCCACCCCGCAGCAGGCCTACAACACCCACGCCGCTCCCACTCAGCAGCAGCAGGTCTACAACACCCACGCCGCTCCCACTCAGCAGCAGCAGGTCTACAACACCCACGCCGCTCCCGCACACCAGCAGACTTACAATGGCTATGCGTCCACTCCTCAGCAGGCTCAGGGCCACTACGCTTCCGCCACTCAGCACATCCCGTCTACGCCCCAACGCCCACGTCGGCGTTCAATCCCGCCTCCGAGGAAATCGACTGGGCTTCGTTGGACCTCGACACCTTCACGAGACTGTACGCGCCTGGAACGTAGACATCAACAAGGAGTGCAATGGGACTGGGAAGGACACACGACATGAGATGGATTTGTGCTTTTGCTTTTGCTTTTGCTTTTTTCACGGAACGGGATGGAATGGAGTAATTGAGGATTGACATTGAAAACGAGATGGAATGAATGCATGCATGGGCTTGCTTTTGATGGAGTTTTGAAAAAGTACCAATCTCGGATGAAAAATGAGCAATTGCAGGAGGTGGTGAGTCATGGAGTCCAACAGGAGACCACGGTGAAACCCTTGGAGCGAGCTGCATTGTCCGCAATAACGGCCGGATGTAAGCAGAAGAAAAAAAAAACTCCCTCTCTGACCACCGTCCCACGAGCTCGACATAACGTGTGCAAGGAGGTTGTTGGATTGCCCCGTGTTTGGTAGCGCCTTAGCACTCCCCCCTTATCGCTGTATTGCAACAACACCACTACATTGCTTAACAACCACACGTGCTATTAACATTCTAAGTAGGCCATATTGAAGAGCACATTCGGTTTAGTTAGACGCGATAAAGAAAGCGCTCGTGTAAAATAGTAGTAGTGTTGTAAAATCCGCATAAAGTTTATTAGCTAGCTTTACCGAGAGGGGCTGCACACCTCTACTACTACTACTACTACTATTAAATAAGACAGTAAGTTTACCAGCTAATAAGAAGCGTCGCTTAGATAAGAACAATTAATAGGTATTAATAAGAAACTACT